>BDCZ01000724.1:0-25201 GCA_001662365.1 Chlamydomonas applanata
CCCGCCCCCCCTCCCCCCACCTCTTCCAGGCGCGTTCGGCGTGGTGCGCAAATGTGTGGACCGCACCAACGGCACCATTCTGTGCTGCAAGACAATCGACAAGGCCAACCTGACAGACCAGCTGTTTGCGGACATCAAGTGAGGCCTGGGGGCGGGGGCAGGGGCGGGGCTGGGCTGGGGCTGGGGCTGGGGCTGGGGCTGGGGCTGGGGCTGGGGCTGGAGCTGAAGCCGCTAATGTGGTAGTCAGGGGGGACAGGATGGGGTGGGGATGGAGGGCCGAGGACCGGGGTTTGTGGCAGGAGCGGGGACGGAGGTAGGGGTGCGGGCGGGAGGTGGGTTGGCGGCGGCTGTGATGTCGTGGTCAGGTTGGACATACCCCTGCTGGCCTGGCTGGCATCGTGGCGGTGCATGATGGTTGCGATGGGGGAGCCTGCTCCAGCGGCAGGGCGCAGCTGGGTGCTGCAGGCATTGTTAGCAGCATGCAAGCCCCATGTGCTGTGTCCATACCGTGCCACCACATGCCACGTCTCTGTGCCCCAAAGCCCCTCTCTCGCACGCCCCCTGCCGCCCTACTTCCCCTACGCCATCCACGCCTGGAACCTTTTGCATCACCTGTGCACCTTCGCACCCTGTGCACCTTCGCACCTTCAAGAGCACCTCTGAACAGTCGAATACTCCTACTCGAACCCCACGCCCTGCTCCCCCGCCCCCAACAAACACCACCCCCACCCCATCCCCCGGCCCCCAACAAACCCAACACCACATGTGACCTGTATCCAGGCTTGAGTCAGAGATCATGTGCCACCTGAGGGGCCACCCCAACATCGTGGAGATCATGGGCATGTTTGAGGATGAGGGGAACCTGCACATCGTGGAGGAGCTGTGCACGGGTGCGTGTGGGGCCATGGCGCGTGGGGTGGGGTGGGGGGTGCGGGGGAGGGGGGGGGGAGCAATGCGAGCTGGCCGGGGATGGGGCGGGGATGAGGGTGGGGGGCGTGTTTTGGCATGGGCGGGGGTGGGGTGGGAAGGGGGTGGGGATGGGGTGAGGATGGGATGGGGCGGGCTTGCGTTTCCGGCCTTCACCACAGCCCATCTCCCCCCCCCCCCTCCTCCGGGGACCCCCTCTCCCATGTGCCCGCACGTATACCCATCGATTCACAAACGTCCTGGCACCCTTCTGTGCGCATGTCCTTTCCTCACTCCATATCACGCACCCCCTTGTTCACACTGGCCCTCCCACACATGCGCCTCTCGCCCCACCCCAGGTGGTGACCTCTACTCCAAGCTCAACCATGCACTGGTGCCCTACACTGAGAAGGAGGTGGCGGGCATCATGCGCACTGTGCTGGAGGTGGTCGCGCACTGCCACGCGATGGGGGTGGCGTACCGGTGCGTGTGGGAAGGAGGCCTGGGGCCTGGAGTAGGGGGGCTGGGTTTGGGTGGGGTGGGATGGAGTGGGCAGAGTTGGGTGGGGTGGAGAGAGGGGTCTGGATCGCGGTGGGGTGGGATGGATTGGAGAGGGTAATATGGAGAGGGGTGGGGTGGGGTGCAGAGGGGTGAGGTGTGAAGAAATGGGGTCGGATAGAGATGAGTGGGGTAGGGAGGGATGGAGACGGCACCCTGGCCCCTGCACCCCGCACCTTGACCTTGACTTTGACTTTGACCTTGACCTTGACCTTGACCATGAAGCTTGGACCCTTGACCTTGCATTCCTGGTCGCAGTGATGTCAAGCCTGATAATTTTCTGCTGTCCACTGATGGCCCTGATGCTGTCCTCAAGGTGAGGTGGGGACACCTAATGGGTGGCCTGCCTTTTCCAATGCCTGCCTTTCCCACCCCATGTGAGGGGTAGGGAAGGAAGAAGGGAGAGGGGAAAGGAGGAGGGATGTGTGGAGGGGAAAGGGCAGAGGGAGGGAGGCGGGAGACAGTGCAGGAAAATGCAGCTGCCCTCGCACTTTCCGATGCATGCCAGCCGCTAGTTTGTACGCCGGATGTGACGCACCGCACCGCTGCTGCGACGCGGCTGTGACAACGTGCGCGCCTGCCTGTGGCGCCGGCTGCGGCGCAGGCCACTGATTTTGGCATTTCGCGCTTCATGAAGCCCGGGGAGGTGACGGAGGAGTACTGCGGCACCGCGCAGTACATGGTGCGTGGAAGCACCTGGCCCGTTTTAAGATTCTTTGATTCCTGCATACTGGCGCACATATTGTGACACCCTGAAAGCCTGAATCCCTACATCCTTCAGCGCTCGCTTGGAATGGCTGGCTGCTAATTGCGTCTAATTGTGCCTTTAATATGTACATATTCGTGCCTTTAAACGTGCATTACTGCACCTGCTGGTTCATGCTGCTGGTGCAAAAAACGAAAGTCGTATCTGAGAGCCTCAAGGCTGATGAACCCAAACCCCCTCATCCCACAGGCGCCCGAGGTGTTCAACATGGAGAGTGGCTTCCCAGCGGACGTGTGGGCGGTGGGCGTCACGATGTTCTTTGTGCTGTGTGGCGAGTTCCCCTTTGTGGTGCGTGCGCAGCCGCCAGGCACTTGTGTACTTGACTGTGTGTGCGTACTTACACACGGCGGGGGTTTCCAGGTGGCAGAGCGGCCTGCTTGCGTGCCCGCCTGCTTTGGTTGCGCACGTGCCTGCTGTGCCTGCTTACAGCCCTGGCCTGTCCATACACGCCCCTGCCGCCCGCAAGCCTCATCCCAGAACCTCGTCTTCCCCCCACGTTACGTGAATCCTCAAAACCACGCTGCGAACCGAACCCTGAACCCTGCGATCTCTGGACCGTTGACCTCCCACCCTACAGGGCCGTTCTAAGATGGCGCTGGCACAGGCAGTGATGGGCAAGCAGCCTAACATGGGGGGTGCAGCGTGGGAGGGAGTCACTGAAGAGGCCAAGGAGCTGCTTGGGTGAGGCCTACTGGGCTGTGCCCTGTCCTGCGTTGCTGTGCAGATACAGTAGGCCGCACCACGTTGTACTGCCCTCACTCTTTGAGGCTGCCATCACTCTGTGAGGCCCTACTTGCCGCTGCAGAGTGTTGACCTGCCATGCTGGTGCCCTGCTGCCCGGTCCTTTCAATGCCTGGCACGCCCGCACCGCACCTGCACTGCAGCCTGCTGCTGACCAAGGACGCGAAGAAGCGGCCCACTGCCAAGGAGGCACTGCAACACCCCTGGTTCACGGTGCGCCGGCTTCACCGCTGTGTTTGGTTTCAGTTCAGGGCATCTGGAACCGGGGACTGTCGTGTTGTTGTTTCGTGATTTGCATTCAAAAAAGGTTGCCGCATATGCGAAACCGGACACAGCATTCCGATGACCGCGTGCGTTCCGATGGCAAGCCTGCTGGTTTGGCTGTATTCACGGCAAGCCTGCTGGTCCTGGGGTCTGTGCTTCACAAACCTGCGCAAGCTTGCTCCGGGCTGTGCCTGCTCGCTCTGTTTTGTTCTATAGTTATGCATCTGTTCCCGGGAACTGTTGTGTTGTTTTTGGTTAGGTATGTCTTCAGAAAACACAACAACAGTTCCCGGGAACAGATGCATAACTATTGAACAAAACACGGGGAAGGGGGTGGGGCCCCACTGTTGTTGAAGGTCAGGACCTGGGGTCCAGGTCCGAAGGCAAGGTCTCGGACGTCTGGGGCACGTGTAGTACTGTAGAGTGTCAAGGCAGCAGCCGCAAGGGACTGGGTGAGCTGGCACAGTGTGTCTCATTTGGACTTGTTACAGCGTTTCCCATTAGGGGTGCTGCGATTCCCCTGATGTGGCCCATTGGCCCTTGACAGTGTGGCTCATTGGCCCTCGCACCCCCGCGGCCATGCACGCACTGACTGCAGCATGTTGCGTGCTCACTGCTGCACTGCGCCGTGATGTGGGGTGTGATGTGCGCAGAAGGTGGCGGGCACCAAGGCACGGCCGCTGGCCAACCAGGTGCTGCAGCGCATGCGCGCGTTTGGGCAGATGAACGTGTTCAAGAAACAGGTGTGTGGCGCTTGCCCTGGATGTGCTCATATGAGCTTATAAGCCCGCAATCCTCATGTGGCAAAAGGCGAGGGAAGCACCGCAATGGGATACAAGGTGCAGGGGTCACCAGGAGACAAGCCAGCAGGCGGGGAGGGCAGGACCGCATGAAATATGGGCTGCTGGGGACAACGGGGAATAAGGGGAGGGGCAAGCTCTTGATCTTCAATGTGTGCCCCCACTCTGAAACCCCACCTGATGAGCCCTGATCCCCAAACCCTGTTCCTTGTGGAGTGCAGACCCTGGAGCCCCTGAATCCCCAAACCTTTAGCATGGAATTGTCTCCCTGAGTGAACGCTGACCCCGTGAGCCATGGCATTGTTTGACCCCGATTTTCAGAGTCAGAGCCTGACCCCCTGCCGCTGGCGGTGTGTGGTTGCAGGTGATGCGGCTGCTGGCGTCTCAACTGGACACCGAGTACTTGGTGGGCATGCGCGCGATGTTTGATGCGATGGACATGGCGCATGCTGGGGAGCTGGGGTTCAAAGAGGTGGCAGCTGCACTGGAGGCTCAGGGCACGCAGGTGCGGGGGTATGGAGGTTGGAGGTTGGAGGTTGGAGCTGATGAATGGCTGAGGGTGCTCTTGCTGTTGGTGGTGGCTTGTGAAGAGTGGTTCCCCTGTGGTTGGTTGTAGTAGTGGTTGACATCTGTGACACGCCGTGTTATTATTATTAGTGGTTGACATGTCGAGGTGGCAGTGTGATGTGCCTGTTACCTCTGTTGCCAACTCTGCCTCCCCCTGCCCCCAACCGCTCGCACTGCCCTAACGACCCCAACCGTTCCAACCGTCCCAACCGCCAGGTGGACCTGAAGGAGATCCAGGAGCTGATGCAGCAGATAGACATCGACGGCAACGGCGTCATTGACTTCACAGTAAGTTGGGATGGTGCCGCCCATAAGACAACAAGCCGCGCACAAGATGGTGCTGTCCCATGTCGTTTGGTGCAGGGGCTATCCATAATCCATAAGGACCATACATATGTGACTACCTCTCACTCTATCTATGGTCGTATTTGATCAGTTTCACATGCCTGAACACCGGGGTTGCTCCAGCGGCTTGTTGTGTGTAGTGCGTCAGGTTCAGGTTATGGGCTTTCCTGGGCGGGCAAGGCTCATGTGCACTGGCCAGGCCCCCCGTTCAGGGTCAGGTGCTTGTGCTGCCTCAATTCTTAGAGCCCTGAACCGGTGCCGCTTAGGGCACCGGTGCCCCATGATCACAAGCCCCATCAGACATCCGGCAGTAATCTGCCATGGCCATGCCGATGGGATCGTAGCGCCCATCAACCCATTCCTTTGACCTGCTGACTGGCCACATGACTTGACTTGACTTGTTACAGCGTTTCCCATTAGGGGTGCTGCGATTCCGTGACTGGCCGCATGGACCAACCCAATGACCGACCAACTGCCCCCGCAGGAGTTCATCAGCGCCGCACTCAACCGTTCGCTGCTGGAAAAGAAGGACCTACTGATGGGTGCCTTTGCCTCCTTTGACATGGACGGGGATGGCCGCATCTCTCTGCCGGAGCTGCGCGTGGTGGGTGCTGCCTCCACAGCTTGCCTCGCTTCTCCTATGCCGTCGCCCCTGGCTGCTTTGCTGCCTCACCGCTTTTCTGCCACATGACCGGTGATGGGCGCATGGCTCTGCGGGTTTGCTGGTGCAGCTGCATGCAAGAGTTCTGTGTGGGAGTGCTGGCGCCATGGCTCATGTCCCATCCGCCTCATTGCTTGTTGCCGCTTGCTTGTTGCTCATCAGCTTACTGTTCATTGCTGTCGCCCCATCAGCTGTAACGTACGCTGTTGAGCCAGTGGATGGACACGATGAACTGATGGCCTTGCCGCAGGCTCTGGCTGGGCATCAGGTGCCAGATGAGTTGGTGGAGCGAATCATCAAAGAGGTGGACACCAACAATGATGGCCACGTGAGTGCATGGGGCGTGAACTTGGGCGTGAACTTGGGCGTGAACGTGCATGGCTAGGGCTGAAATACCGTACATGTAGTCGCACGCATGCCAGCATATATCACTGGCGGTGTCAACCTGCTGAAGTGGCTGTCTTGTATGGGTGGTATGCCTATCCCTTGTTCAGTCAGTTCCAGTATAGTCCTTGTATTGTTCTTGTTTGAGCACCGTCCCCCATCCTTGTCACCAGGAAGACAACAACGCGCCCCATAAGTAGCCCACTTCCACGCCCCCTCCCCTTCCCTACACCATGCCCACTGCCAAAGGACACAAGCATTCGCGTGGATCGCGCACACTTTTGTTTTGGTTGCAGTGTATGGATTACAGTGCACCTACATACACTGTGTGCTTGCCACACCCACAGGTTGACTTCAATGAGTTCTGCTTCATGATGCTCCAGGACAGCTTCTTTGACTGGGATGTGGGCAACCGCCGCGCGCGGTGCGTGTGCCCCACGCAGCCTTCACTCACCCCAGCTGCTTGCCACTCCCATTTTCAGTCTGGCGGGGTTGCCATCACTCTCGCACGGTCACACCAAACCACATCACGTCTCGTCTTATTTGCTTGCCATCCGCTTTGCCTCAACGCTCCCTCGAACCATGTGCCCCAACCTTGACTCACCCCAACATCGGCTCGCCCCAACCGCCAACTTACAACCACCCCCAACTGCCGCAACCGCAGCTGGAAGTTCCAGCCCAAGGAAAAGATCAGTGCGATTGTGGCCCAGACACGTGAGAACCTGTACAAGCCAGGTGGCCTGCTGAGTGCACAAACAAGATCGGGGGCCAACGTCCCCAACATCTCCACACACCACAAGTCCAACAACATGTTCTCGTGAGCGTGAAGTCTGGCGTGAAGTCCTCAAGACTTGGAACGTGCTGCTGTCCTCGAGACTTAGAATGTGCTGCTGATGTTATCTCAGCGCTCAGGTCCTGGGAACTGGGACAGCCCGAGCGTGGACGAATGAATCCCCAGATGTATAGAGCCACATAAACCTATCTTGTATATGCCTACGTACCATTAAAAGACATTAACTGCCTTATCACCATCCCATGTGTGAATTACGGCAAGCAGATGAATCTGTGAAACGCCGTGTTATTATTATCTTATCATGTGCGAATTACACCTCTCATGCAGGACGCGCGCGGCGTACGGGCACGCGCCGCCGAGCCATGGCGCGTATGGGCACCAGCACTCAGGCGGCATGGGCAGCTCCAGCCATGTGTATGGGGCCATGAGCCGCGCACACTCCCATGCCACAGTATCTGGGAGCGCCAACATGACTGGGGCGTCCGGTAGACCTCGACAGGGCTCTGTGGGCTCTTCAGCGGGTGCGGGGCATGAAACCTATCCGCCAGCCGCGCACGCGCACACGCACGCGCACCTGCTGTTCCCCGTGATCGAGGCGCCGCGCTTCTTCTTCCTCGCGCCGGACGTGCCGCCGCCGCCGCCGCTGCCCCATTACCACCTCCCCTTGGTGGATGCCCACCGCCACACGCACCCCGCGCCCCAGCACACCACATCGCCCGCCCCCCCTGCGCACGCCCCCCCTCCGTGGCCCTCACCCCGCCGTCCTTCCACGCATCCCTGACCTTTGCAAACACTCACACGCTGCACTGCCCTTCACCCCTGCCCTCCCCCATGCCTCGTGCTCTGCTCCCTTCACCGCCACTGCCCCCGGCCCCTTCACCTGCACATGGTACCTGTCCTAACCACCAACTACCAACCGCCTTTCCGCTCCCTGCTGCTGCCTCCTGTGCCTCCCCCTCCTTGGTCGTCCTTCGTGGATGATAATGCGAAGGTGGCATGCACAGGGTGGCTTCGGGCCAAGGCCTCAAGTCCTATGCCATTTCCACAGCCGGCTCTGTGGCATCCACCACGGGGGGACCCCCCAGCGAGGGTGGTTCGGTGCAAGGCGGCCCCCCACGTATCAACCGCGCAAGCGGGCATGCGAGGGACGGCAGCGGCCATGGCTCGACGGCTGCATGGGTGGCCATGCAGGCGGGTGGCAACGTGGCAGGCAGCCCAGGTGCGCCCAGGGGTCAAGAGGCCCCATTGAGTGTTGGCATGGCTGGACTTGATTGCGTGTATTTGTTTAGCTGGACCTGGCTTTGTGTGTTACAGCTGCAAGCCACCCCCGTGATGATACTATCTTATGATTTAGGGGGGTGCTGCTGTTTCTTTACCCTTCTGTCAATCAGCTGCCTCCGTGCATACCCGGCCGCGCCCTACCAACATGGGCCTGGTCCAAAGCTTCAGCATCGTGCGCCTGGTCTGATGCCTTGGCTGCGTTGTGCTGCCTGCAGGCTGGTGCACATTATGTGCACGGTGCACGTGTTCTGTGCACGCCATTGCCCCGTCCCACACACCCACCGTCACTAGCGCCACACGCACGCACCGCCTACAAACCCGCCTACACCTCCACCACCTCACACCATATCCTTGGTTGATGATTGACCAGTGAGAGGATCATGACCCTGGCTCTCCATGTGCCCTGCCTGCCTGCTGCTACCGCAGGTGGCTACGCACCATCACCACTTAACCCGGCAGCGTCCGTCGGCCAACCCGGGGCCCCCACCACACCGCTGCAGACTCGTGTCAGCAGCACCGGGCTCGTCCCCCACAGCTCGGGTGGCCCGTTGTCCATGCCCCACGTGTCTGCGCCCGGCGGGCCCGCCCCCCTCATCCCCTCCCCCAGCCCCAGCCCAGCAGCCCCAGTGGCAGCTGGCCAGCAGCTGCCCCCCAGCCTCACAGCAGTGCCTGCAGCGTCAGGTGCTGCACCCGCACCTGGGGCCCCACAACCCACCCAGCTGCCACATCCAGCTGTCACCGCTGTCAAGGATAGTGAGAGAGCTGAACGGCCCCTGGCCACCACCTCTGCATCAAGCCCCTTCTTCCAGCATGCGCAAGCAGACCCAGAGTCGCTGCCAGCGGGCAGCTCAGCAGATAACTCTGAAGAGCACCCAGCTCACCTCCTGCTGGCGCACATGCCCATGCTTGCGCCTTTCGCAAGCAGCGGGGGTGCAGGGGGCGTGGTCACCCTTGGATCAGACGCTGTGCCATCACCTTCGTCACCGCCTGCACCGCTGCCGGTGGTCGGGGCAATGTCTGCCCCCGTGCCCCTGCCGCTGCCGCAGCACATGCTGGGGGAGCTTCAAGGCAATGGCAACATGCGCAAGTTCAGCGTGGTCCCAGAGGGCGAGGAGGGCGCGTGCAACAGTGCCCGTCCGAGCGCCGCGCAGCAGGCGCTCCCCGCCCAGCCACTATCACCGTCACCCTCAGCTGTTGGGGGCCCCAGCAACCCGGCCGGTGCCGCTGCTGGCGGTATGACCACCACCCCCAACCCCCTGGCCAGCCGCCCGTCTGCACAGGGCACCCTACCCAGCCGGCTGAGCAAGGAGGCGAGCGGTCCCTTGAGTCCACATAGCGGCAGTAGCGCGGGTAGCGGCAGCTTGGCAGCTGCCGCCGCTGGCCTTGTCGACAAACGGACAAGTGGGCCTGGTGCAGTGGACAAGCGGACGTCGTCAGGCAAGCCGGGTGACAATCGGTCGTCGAGGCTGTCACAGCAAGGATCCATGACCCGGCTGTTCAAGCGGGACTCTGCTACTCGCGCCAAGGACTGCGCCATCATGTGATTTTGCATGCAAGCTAAGGACTGGCTGGTGGCGTGAGAGTCATGCTGATGACCATGGGCATGCAAGCTTGGGAGCTCATGCATGGGCAGCAGGGCATGGACCAGGAGCTTAACCAATCAACTGTGGCGTTGCAAGGGTAGTGGAAATGGACCCATCTGGTACGATGCGTAGTGTGCAGCACTTACATGCTGTTGTGCAGAATCGTGTGTGCTGCGGCGGGCTACATGCCCATTCCTTGATACACTGTGTGTTTGACGACTGGTGTGCAAGCACAGGGAGCAGGGGCTGTGATGAGTTGGCTGCTGGTCAGGCCAGGGGCATGAGGCAACTGTTCTTGGAGAGCAAACTACGTGAGGCCAGATGGGCCTGCTAGTAGGGGGCCAGCCATAAGGTGCTGGCCACATGACGTGGGCCTGCAAACTTTTCTGTTACTATTCATGTACGACTTGAAGAGTGCGCCAGAGTTTGAGCTGAAGAGTGTTGCCTGGCAAACTTATGCTGTTGCTTGGGCTGCAGGCTGACAGGGTGTATTGGCGCTGGTAAGGCCTGCTGCCAATATGCGCAGAGGGAGCAGCCATTGGCAAGGCTGGGCTGGGCCTGTAATGGACGAGGTCGCACGTGTTCCGTGCCAGTTAACCAGCTTAACCAGCATGCTGCAATCGGTCACGCAGCCGCCTGACTGTGGTCTATGAGCATGATTTACTCAGCCGCATTGCGGGGCCGCCCTGACAAAGCCAGCTGTGTAAACCCGCGTGACGCGTGTTTTATAAATTCTCACCCATGTTGCCACCCCACCTCACGGCCGGCCAATTGTATCAAGCAAGACATGAATTGATCGAGATGATGACAGGAGCGGCGTGGGTGGTGCGGGGCCCACCTGCAGGCCCCTCGCCTGCCTGCATGCAGTCAGCCCTTGGTACTGTCATTAGGTTAAACACGAATCATCAGCGCTTGCTTGCAAAGGCAGCATCTACGACTGGAGCCGCACAGCACGGGGTGAACAGCGACGTCAGGCAAGATGGCAATTCAGAAGGCCTGGATTTTGAGTATACAGCTGTGGCATTCAAGAGGCCACGTAGAAGGCTGGATGGGGGCAGCAGTCAGCACGTGTCCTCCTTTGAGGAGGTGCGCGGTGCTGCAGGACCTGCCATAATGTCGCTCATTGAGGGGCTGCAGCGGGAGGAGCCAGACGTTGAGGAGGTCCAACTTGACTTTGTGGTGGAGCTGGAGCTGCCTCCCGCATGGTTCACGCCAAAGAAGGGGCAGACGCGAGGTGCGGCTCAGCGGCAGTCAAATCGTGCGCGGACTTCTCAGGTCTTGCAGCGCAGCCACAAACAGGCCATGGGACATGCAAGGCCCATGCATGTGCACACTGCACAGCAGGCACCCACTCCCCGAACAGCACCCACCGCCAGTCGCAGCCAGGTGTCACCCCATGCACTGCGCCAACCGCAGCCAGGGTCAGAATGCACTCAGCAGCACATGGTGCACACTCTACACCAGCCAGGCGTGCCGCGCGCAGCTCAGCGCAACATCGCACAGGCCATGCCACGCGCACTAGTCACAGCAGCAGCGTCTTCACAGCTCTCGCATGACCAGTCAGCAAGCATGCAACCCTCATCGCAGCAGGGGCCGCCTTCTGCAGGCACATCATGGCCGCAACAGCTGCAGCCACGCACCCAGCGGCGATACGGTTCCATGCCTTCCAGCGATGCTGCAGGTACCCACCCCTTCCAGCCGCATCACCCTACTCAGCATCATCATCACACTCATCAGCAGCAGCAGGGGCAGCAGCAGCAGCAGGGGCAGCAGCAGGACCCCATGGACCCAGAGCCCCTGGACGCGCTGCCTGCCGCCGTGCGGCGCAACATGCGCGCATGCGCGCGCGCACTGCGCATGCACCCGCGCGCGCTCGCGGCCGCGTCAGACCTGCGCGGCGTGCTGCTGCATGTGGGGTGCGCAGAGACAGCTGGCCGTCGCGCAGCTCACCTGGGTACCCTCCTTCAAGTGTCCCAGGGAGAACTGCATGACCTACTGGCCGCCCACCCCACCACCCTGCTGCTAACAGAGGAAGAGGCTGCTGCAAAGGCCTCTGCAGCCGCTGCCCTCATATATGGCGTGCCCCCCGAGCAGCAGCCTGCACACGCACGGGCCACTGCCACGCTTCTGCGCCGCGCGCCCGACCTACTCACCGCACGGCACCCAGCAGGAGCCAGCCTGGCAGCCCTTGCCCGAGTGCTCGCGCCCCACATAGGCATGGAGGGCGTAGTGACGGTGGTGCACGCGCGCCCGGGGCTGCTGGCCCATGATGCGGCACTACCCGACGGGGTGCCCTTCACCGATGCACTGGAAGTGCTCGCGGATGCCATGGGTGCCAGTTCAGCCGCCGCCGCGCAAGGCCTGGTACTGTCAGAGCCTGCTCTCTTGGGCCGCAGTAAGGGGGCACTGGAAGCCAGCTGCAGCGCCATCCGGTCACACTTTGGGCTGAAGGAGCCCCAGATGGCTGAAGTCCTCGCGGCGTGCCCTCAGCTGCTGCTTGCGTCACCGGGCGGCCTCAAGGTGAGGGCGTGTGCCTCCCAGAGCAGTGCTTTGCTCCCTGTTCAGTACGCAGCACAGGTGATCCCTGAACAAGGAAGTGTTAGGGGCTGGACTGCAGAGGGACTGAGTTATGGGGGGTAGCCAGCTGGGTGTGCTTGCAGCCTGCTGCAACTGGTCTCACCTTTCCGAGTGTCGCCTGGCTCAAACCGTTCACACGTGTCACAGCTCGTGACGCCCTGACCCTGCTGCTGCAACCCCTGTTGCTGCTGCCGCTGTGACCACTGCACGCAGGCCACATGTGTGCGGCTGCAGCGCGCGCTGCACAAGAGCCAGGCATGGTCCCCAGGGCTGGCTTGGCTAGCGGAGCATCCACGCGCACTCGCACGCGCCCTTAGCTTTGACAGCTCACGGTGCGTCACGCTACACGCCTCACCTCTCATCTTTTACGTTACCAACTTACTGATAGAACGGGGACCGCAGCTAATGTGACCTGCCGCACCCACCTCGTCCCTCCCCTCCTCACCCCACATGCCTACTTGTACCTGTCTGACCTGCAGACCCACTGCTGGCCGTTGGTCGCCGTCATGATCACTCTTCTTCCGTTTTCGTGATCACACTAAGCATAGCAAGCATGGTCCCTCCTCTGCAGGCTGGACCGTCTGGACTACCTTGTAGCCACACGCCGCGATGCTGGGCTGGGCTGGCGGCAGGCGCTGGCAATGCAGTCTGCTGACTGGCACGAAATGTACCCGGGGTTCAAGCAGTGGTGGGCGCAGCGGGGCCGGTGACGGCGATGTATCCAGTAGTGCGATGGATGCACCAATAGTGGCTGGGCATGCGCAGGGCATCCTTGAGGCCGGAACAACTGTATGCCTATTCGTTGTGCTGTACTGGACGTGTGATGACCGGAGCTGTTGACGTGACATGTTACAGGCAAGCACACAGAACAGACATACACCGAGTACCTCAAGCAGCCCAATAGTGGCTGTGAGGCAAGGTCCCTCCCGGTCAGGTTCAGCATGCCATATAAATGTTATAATACTGGCGCGCTAGTGAATGGAAGATGTCCAAAACCCATGACAGCAATCGTCCGCCTGCTCTCAACTACCAAAATCAAGCTACATGATGCATTTGAACCACAGTACGCAACAACAAGCAGTACATAGCACTACCTGTTGCTTAGGGCGCAGTAAAAGCTCGCACATCAGCACAGCAGCAGGCCACCAGATCTACACAGCAAACTGCTGGTTCTCTGCAACAACAGGCTGAACATCTGTAGCGGGGGCATCGATTTCTGTAGCACAGGTAGGGTGAGATCCTGCAGCAGCATACCAGATCTCTGCAACAAGGGGGCTGGATGTTTGCAGCACCCACCCTGCGTAAGCATACTGCCCCCAGACCACTCACCTGTGGCCTCGATCTCTGCAAGGATCTGTGCCTTGCGTGCCGCTGCCACGTCTGGCGCAGTGCCCTTCTCCTTGTGGTACAGCACCTGATATTCAAGTGCCTCACGAACCAGGGCCTGGTGGGGCGTCTCGTCCGTGCGGCCATGCCTGCCGAGCCTGGGATCCGGCACGCAGCCGTGCTGGCAGATCTGGGGGTGCGTACCTGTAGGTGGGTGCAGGTTGTGGTTGATCCGCCAGGGGTGGTGTGATCGCATGCTGGTGCAGCCTGCGATCTTGCCATGCGCCCCAGTCATCATGCATGTGAAAGCAGCCATGCCCCATGTGCACACCTGTTGATTTGCATTCATCAAGCAACTCATGAATGGCTGGTACAACATGTCACAATGGGCAGGCGCTGGTACAGCATGTCACAATGGCAGGGTCATGCGGAAAACTACCACACCATGTTCCTTAGCGATTGAACCATAGGAAGGCACCACTAGTGATTTGAATTGAGGGGGCTGCAATGCCAGGAAGCCCTAACCCTGAAGCCTGGATAAAGTGCAACAGGTTGGACAAAAAGCGATCAAGAGTAACTGAGCCATGCCGCAAACGTCCCTGGCATTCACACGCCGCCGCTCAGGGAGTTGCTTGCAACATGGCTTCTTTTGAATCCAAGGTACATTACACCATGCCACAGCTGCCGCGACGTTTTCTAACTTGGCGTACCATGCACGTAGCCTGGGTATGGACCCACGCCCACGGAGCCATGCCCCAGCGGGCATGTCAGGACAGGCCCGCACTGTAGCTGCTCCACACTGGAATGTTTTTGCTGCTGGTGCTGTGTCTGCTGTACATCCGCGTGGCTACTGTGTGCATCAGGGCGGAGCAGGAGCGTGAACGAGGTGGCTGTTGTTGCCACCACCTCCTGCCCATTATTGTCAACTGTGCCGATGCTGCCGCCAAAACAGGGACGCAGCAGGCTGAGCATCGTGTCGTCCCTGCCCTATGTAGTATCAGCTGTGGCTCGCTCCGCCAGAGCGCCGGGCTTAAATGTAACTGAAAGCATACCAGGTCTTGGAGACAAGATCTTCACGCTAGCTGTGCCTGTTGATGTGCGATCCGCGCCTCTGGCCTGTGCGTTCCATACCCACACTGTGTGAACGTCCCACGGTTGCATTGCATCCTCCTCCTCTGCTCTGCAAACAATACCTTTTCTAATGTTCGCGTGCAGCAAAGAGGCTGATGCGAACAGATGCAAACCTGGCAGGTATGACATATTGCTGGCTTGCATGACACCGACGATCTGAATGTGCAACATTCGTCAGCTGTAAGACAGCATAATGCACGGGCACATGCAGCATATGAATGGAGGGGCACTGCTCATGCATGGCTCACCGTGCAACACTGCCAGCATGATACTCAATGGCACATGCTACTTACAGCTCCCATATCAGAAGTGTGCACACACTGAGACTGTGGTGCGCAGTGATTGCCTCACCCCCCAATACAGTCCCAAACTGTCCCCAAACCAAGAATGAATCAAGTCAGAAACAAAAGCGTCAGGGTGGTGGTAGCAGGTACAGGTTGGGGTAGTGGTGGTTATGGCAACCCTGAAGCTGGTGCCACTTGTTCGTTCCGACTGGTTGGTCACAGGTGCGTAAATCACGATTCCAACGTCAGTTGCCAGTTTGAGCCTAAACACAAACATATCACTAGTCTCCTATGTCCTACAGCCTGCAGCATGCGCGCGGCGACCGGTGTGGATCACAGTCAAATGCTGGTAATGTTGTGCATGCCTATGTGCTGCAACATGGGCTGCACGCGCTGACTGGGGTCAGCGAGGAAAACGACCCCAGGTCCACCCCATGCTGCAGCTTCTGGTGTACCCCACCTGCTTCGCGTAGGCCCTTTACCCGTGCCAAACTGCTGCGCCACAGGCATGCGCGAGGGCAGAGCGGCACAAACCGCATGTGCACCGCAGCGTGCTCACTCGGGGGGCTGCTTAGTACGACTTCTGCAGGAAGGGGTCCAGTGGCTTGCCCAGGGCGTACACGATGAAACCAATCTCGCGCAGCTCGTCATGGTTCAGGATGTTGCGGCCATCAAAGATGAAGGCGGGCTTGCTCATCTTGGAGTAGATGGCCTTGTAGTCGTACGTCTTGAACTCGTCCCACTCTGTCAGCACGCAGATTGCGTGCGCATCCTTGGCAGAGTCCTCAGCAGAGGTGCACACCTGTTTCACGTGCAGGGCGCAAAAACCATGCAGGACGGTTATTTCAAAGGCGCTAGCACGCAGCATGAAAGGACGCATGATGGCACATAGACCAGGGGTCCACGCCAAACCACCGAAACAGGCACACTTTGCATGATCGTCCTACCTGCACGTTCTCCAGGATGCGGCTGTGGGAGCGGGAGTAGTCAGGGCGGTCCCACTCGAACTTGGGGGTGGACAGATCACGGAAGATCTGGTCGCTAGTGACCTGGGGGTCGTACACGGCCACGCGGGCGTTATCGCGGATGAGGCCCTTGCACACATCAATAGCGGGGGTCTCGCGGGTATCCCCAGTGTCCTTCTTGAAGGCAAAGCCAAAGATGGCAATGCGCTTGTTGGACACCGTGTTGAACATGGCACCGATGACGCGCTCCACGAACCTGATGGTGCGCAGGGCCATACATGCCAGGCAGGGGTCAGCATGAGCCTGCTGCTGCGATACGTCAATTCGAATGTAGCATGCACGTGCGGTGGCAAAAGCAAAGTTCCCAGACCTGCAACCGTGCATGTGCGCTCACCTCTGCTTCTGGTAGTCGTTCATGGTGACGACCGAGTGCCAGTAGTCGGCAACCTCCTTCAAACCCAGGGTCTCGCACACGTAGCACAGGTTCAGGATGTCTTTCTGGAAGCAAGAGCCACCGAAGCCCACAGACGCATTCAGGAACTTGCCGCCAATGCGCGTGTCCGTGCCAATGGCGTGCGCCACCTGGGACACATCCGCGCCAGATGCCTCGCACAGGGCGGAGATGGCGTTGATGGAGGAGATGCGCTGGGCCAGGAATGCGTTCGCCGTCAGCTTGGCCAGCTCCGCTGACCACAGGTTGGCAGTCAGGATGCGCTCAGTGGGGATCCAGTGCTCGTACACTGACTTGAGCGCAGCCACGGCAGCACGGCCACTGTCGGTCTCCTGGCCACCGATCAGAACGCGATCAGGCTTGCGCAGGTCCTCCATGGCAGTGCCCTCGGCCAAGAACTCGGGGTTGGAGAGGATCTCAAAGTTGACGGTAGGGTCAGAGCAGTTGCGCTTCAGCACCTGCGCGCGTGCATGCGGGTGCATGGCCGATGAGTGAGGGCACAGCATCGAACTACTTGATTCCACAGGTCTGGCTGCAGGCATGGACACCTCGCACGCTTGCATGCACTGCATGCGTCACCCGCACTGCGATGCTGCAGTAGAGCAGGGGCAAGCAGCCTGTACACCGGCCTTCCCTTCTGTTGGATGATGCTCCATGTCCCGTTCTGCTGTATGCAGTGCATGTTGCAGAGACTGCGTACATGCCCATGCGCCAGCTGTCAACCGCCAGGCACGTGCACCCACCTTGCCGATGGCCTCTGCCGTCTTCACCGGCACGGTGGACTTCTCGACCACGATCTTGGATGAGGTAGAGCAGGAGGCAATCAGGCGAGCAGCACCCTCCCAGTAGGTCAGGTCCGCAGCCTTGCCAGCGCCAATGCCAGTGGTCTTCGTGGGCGTGTTCACACTGCGGAAGTGCAGGGCGGGGTGGGGAGCCGGCACATGCCGGGGTTTGAGATCAGCAGCTCAGCCAGCTGACCAAATTGATTCCGACCCAACTCACCTTACGAACACAATGTCGGCCTCGCCAACGTGCTTCTTGGTGTCGGTGGAGAAGAACAGGTTGCGCCCGCGAGCGCCCTTCACCACCTCAAACAGACCCGGCTCATAGATGGGCAGCTTGTCGCTGTTCCATGCCTTGATACGCTCCTCGTTGCTGCAGTGTGCAGCGTGTTCAATTGCGGCGCGTTTGGAGGGAGATGCATGGCATGCTACAGTTGTGCACTCCAGCTTGCACAAGCGCCAACCCACATGTCGACGACGACCACCTCAATCTCGGGGCAGTTCAGGGCCTGCAGGATGCAAGCAGGAACATTGACGGGTCAGGTGGCTTGACCTGCAGTGGTGATCTGGGCTGGGGTGGAGCAGCTGCACGCTCACAATCATGGCCATGGTGGGGCCGCCCACGTAGCCGGCGCCGATGCACGCAATCTTCTTGACTTTGGGAGCTGACATGGTTGCGACAGACCAGGTGGATGGGGGTGGGGTGGGTAGAAATGAATATGACAGATTTGAAAGGGACGCGTGAGTCTGCCAGGAAATGCGTGGGGCACGGGTCTGGGAAGTCCCAAAGTCTCCCTAATAAAAAAATGAGCTCGTGAAGTTGCCCTGAAGGTGGGGGGCAAGTCCGTGCTTTTCCGTGAACTGGAGCTGCCAAGGCGAGCTGCTTCACGGGCTGACCCATGAGCTAACCTGGACTGTTGAGTCGCAGGGCGATGCAAGCACTGCAGGGATGCGCGCAGAGTGCTCTGCATGGACTGGTGCTGGCCCCTTGCAACAGGAAGTGTACGTTACATCTTGCGCTGCAGTAATCCAACAGGCGCAAGAAGCGCTTCGCAGCCGTGCGCACGATGCTGCAGCTGTGCAGCAGGCCTCTGTGCCTCAACGGCATGACCACTCCGTGCTGACTGTCAAGTTGAAGGCTGGGTTGCTGTACAGCGTGGCCCACGCACCCTCCTCATTGGTGTGCATAGGCGGGTGTGTGTTGGCCTGGCTGAGCATGCCCTTGCTTGCAACCCACGCATGCAGCGCATCGCTGTCATGTCCGCACTTCGATTCTGCAAGGGCGTGCGCAGCCCTAAGCCCGGCCTCTCCCGCTGCTCCCGGACACCCAGAGTTTTGCTGGGGACCCGAATCTGCAGGCTTCGGAGGTGTGCCCTGTCCAGCATCGACGCACGCTTCTGGCACCTGGTGTGCCCCAGATGCTGGCCTGTACGTGCCCCCCTGGCTGGATGCTTCCTCCTGTGATGCTGCAAGAGATCTTGCAAATCCTGCAGCAGTAGGCTGCACCTCTGCATTAGCATCAGCAGCAGTGCAGGCCGGTACTGTGATCCCTGCAGCACTGGATACCAGCCTGGGCAGGCTCGATGTGCTGGCGAGCAGGACGTCATCGTCCGCCTCCTGCCTCCACTGCCGTGCCGTGCCATGTGATGGCTGCAGCGATGCCTGCAGTGCCCGCTCGTCCCATGACTCCTCCATTTCATGGATGAGAGAGCCCTTGTCGCCATCATAGCTGCCCCCATGGCTTGCAGCAGAGACGGGCCTGAACCAGGACCTCGCCGACCCAACATGCCCAGCCACATGAGCCCCAGTTGACAGGGATCGTTGCAGCAACGGCTGCATCGGGGGCACAGCTCCAAACAGGGGTAGGTGCAAGATCTCACTTGGCAGCGGAGATGGCAGCACAGCAAGCCGGATGCTGCCAAATCCCATCTCTGGCGGAGCGTCACTGCTGGATGTGGAGTATTGATGATGCAGGGGTGGCAAATGGTCTGTGACTTCATCCTCAAAAGCTGGTATGGCTGACCCTGCAGATCGAACACGCGGCAGCATGCCTGCGGCTGGGGCAGGTGCTGCGCCTCGCATCAGATCCAACTGTAGATCAGCTTGCTGCTGCTGCTGCATGGCAGGCCGGCCAGGTCCAGCTGCAGCAGCCGGCGCGCGCGCCAGTGTGCTGCCAAATGCATGCGATCTGGGACCCTGGGCTGCTGGCACGCGCCCGTCCATGGGCTGGTTGCTGCCTTGCAGCGCTGTGCCAACATGTGGCAAAGGTGGCCGACCGCGCATCAACCGAGGCTGCACTTGTGGCTGCACTTGAGCTGGTGCGAGTTCTGGAGGCCGCTCCAGGCTATAATCTGCTGTGGGCGCAAGTGCTCGCCCCATGAGCACAGCGCCCAAGCCTTCAGCAAGCTCCTTGGGGCCCTGAGCAGGCCCGGCAAGTGGATTTGGCACGGCTGCGGCCTCCGCCATGCCGCGTGCAAACCGTCGGTGCTGGTCGAGGGCTGCGTTCAGTGCGCGCGGCATCCCAGCTCGACCCCTGCCCTCCCGCACCACTGTGCCAGCTGCAAGCAGCTCCTGCTCATGCGGCTCTTGCAAATGGGGCAGCACTGAGTGCCCCGCCACATTGAACATTGGCGGCAATTGGGTGCTGGGCAGAGGAGGCCGCACAGGTCCAGTGCTGCGCGCACGCATGGGGCTAGGCCCTGCTGGCCCATGCGGCCCCCCACTGCTCTGCTTATGAGCAGGCCGCGCACGACCATCCACACCCCTGCCCTCCAGCAACGCCACAACCTGGGTATCCATCGCCAGGCTGGCCGGCACGCCAAAGTCCCCGCCTTGCACACCCACAGCGTGCGCGCCAGGCACACGTGTGCCTGCCACGCCCCCACCACCCAGCTCGTCGTGTTGTGTTGGGCCTGGGCCTGACACCTGCCGCACCAGGCCCCGCCTGATGCGGGGGGGCGTGGAGCTGAGCACACCATGGGCAGGGCTGATGCCTGGCAGGCCAGTGGCACCTGGGTTCAGCCCACGTGCTGTCCTAGCCCCTGCAGTCGGCAGGTTGCCTGCCACACCTTGCACCTCTAACAGACCCCCCAAAGACCCACCAGCTGGCGCATCCTCTGCGACTGATGAGGGCAGGTGTGCAGCAATCTGCCTGCGGCGTGCTTGCTCCATGACAGGCATTGCCACTGGGCCAGTTGCACCATTGGCCCCAGCCCCAGCATCATCGGTGGATGACGCTGCAGCTGCAGCAGCTGCACGCGCCTCTGCTGCACGCGCAGCAGCGATGGCTGCTGGTGTGCGGCCGCTGTGCACACGCGCGCCTGACGGTCCAGCCCTTCCATCTACACCGGCCGCGTTCGTGCTGCCTGGCCCAGCCTCACTCCCTGCCGTACTGTTGCCGCCTTCGCTGACCCCTGCGCCATCCTGGTCATGCGCGTCATCTCCGCCAGCATGTGTCATTGTCATAGCTGTGGCTGCTGCAGCCACGGTGAGCCCGCCTGTGGCAAGCCGTGTGACCAGGGGCATCATGGCCGGCCGCTCAGCTGGTATGGCAAAGGCGGTGGGCGTCTCTTTGCAGGCAAACGGGTGCTGTGGGTGGTCACCTCGCTCGAAGCAGCTGTCACACAGGTCATAGTCCGCGCAGATGAGGCAGCGGTAGCGCTTGCCCACGAGCGGCGCCTTCTTGCACGCCCCGCAATGCGTGCCCATGTGGGCTGCATTCGCAGCCCCTGCTGCTGCCCGGTCCACGCGCTTCTTCTTTGGAGGTGATGGCTTCCATTTGAACTCGCCCCACGCGCCGCGGCACAGCGGGCATGACAACTCCTTGCCCAGGGTGCGCTGCTGGTGCTCCGCCCAGATGCTGCAGGGACCCAGCAAGGAGGCAGAGGATCACCATCGGGCAAAGGATGTGTATGTCACAGCAGCAACGCAGCATGATAACACAGCAAAAAAGCATACCTGCACACACCAGACATGACAGCAGGCATTGGCAGGCGTACGATGTGTGGCTACGCATGTGAGATGCACAGGATCGGCCACATCACGCACCCCATGCATTTGCCATGGACATTGTGCCCGCAGCCATGGCGGCACCACACCAGCTGCTCTGGGTCAGCATGTGCCATATCCTCATAGCAAATGGGGCACGGCTCCTCCTGTGAGGCATCGCACCCAACATGCATGAAAGGGTGTTCTGCAAAGGAACATGCAGCGCCACATGCCTGCGGCTGGTCAGATGCATCGTGCTTGAAAGGCTGATCCCACCTGCTGCATCATGCTCCACACATCACCAGCCCTCTTATATATATACATATACATCCATCTGCCCATCCATGCACCTGTCCATCCATTGTGTCCATCCATCCACCCATCCAAATCCACCCCTTCATCCATTTATCCAGCCAACTATCCGCCCCACCTCCTCCAATGGCCGTCTCTTGACCTGGCCTGGCTCAACACGATCATCACCACCCGCGCCCTCTGCGCGCCGCGGCGGCCCGGGCGGTGGTGCCTCCGGCATGGTACTACAGCGCAGTACCTCCTCCAGCTCACGGTCTGCATGTATGACAGGGGTTGGGGTCATCTCAAGTGGAGATGAATTTGAAGTGGCGGTGCAGGCCACACACGGCTCTCGGCTAACACGTGCTGACGTGTGCGTCCTACTGCATGCGCATCTTCCTACTGCACCTATCTTTATGTGCATGCAAAACGCAATGCAGCCGTGGTCCCTGTTGGGCTGGTCCACACGCACCAGTGAGCGACAGCTGCCACACGAGGGGGTTGCTCGGTGGCACGCGCAGCACCTTGACTAGCACAAACAGGTAGTGGATGCACAGCTCTTTGCAGCCGCCAGAAGGCCCAGGCAGCGTGCTGCAGAGCATGCAGCAAAGTAACAAGAATGGAGCATGCAGGCGCGTGAGCGGTAAAGCGTGAGCTGACACAGCAGCACCCTACATGTGCAGGCGTCAGCAGAAAGGACCGCACAGCACGATGCAGAGCCCAAAACATTTGCAGGCAGGTGTGCGGACGCTTGAGCGTTCGCGCCATGCACCCTGCGGCAGCGTGTGCGTGCCGCACTGCACCCATACACTGATCTGCGGTGCAAGTCTGCGCACCAGGAGCATGAGGGGCGCGCGCCAATCGTGACCTTGCGCTTCAACTCGCTGCCATCCTCACGCATGACGAAGGAAGTGGGCCCCGTGCGGTGCACCAGGTACATGACCGTATCAGGCACCAGGCGCAGCACCTCCAGCAGCTCCTGCGAAGGCGTGCAGCCCGCACATGGTGGGCAAGTGCGGGACAGCGGATGTAACGGGTGTGGTGCGGGGGGCTTGAGCCGACCCACATACATGCTTCCCCCAGCCCAGCCATGCAAGCAAGGGCACTAGACTGCTCGAATGCATATGCAAACATGCATATATATCCACAACATGTAAGCCATGCAAAACCCCAACTGCCCCGCGGCACGATGCTACCTGTGTGGGTCGAGGGCGCCATGGTGCAAGCCGCTCCGACATGGCTCCTGCGCTGCCTCACTCAGCAGCCCTGGCCCTTCAGTTCAGTCAAGTCAACTCATTCCTGCACCAGTTTTTGTTTTGATCGGGGAGTCATTGCTGTTGAGCCCATGGAAAAACACGGCAGCGTTCGGCAAGCAAACCTTGGCATTTGGCCGATCATAGGAGTGCCCGACGCAATGAGGCTGTTTCTCGGCGCCTGCGAGATTGTGGCAAGTCAGCTAGGCACCACGGAACAATGGCGGATCGCTTCCCCCCACCTCCGATGAAAGTGTCCAGGGTGGGTCGTCTGATTGGCCAGACGCTGTTGTCTGAAGCTTAGCAAATGGTTCGAACCTTCTTCAAGCCAGGATCGCGCTGATGGCAAGTCCCATATTCTCCATTGCCCGTGCAGGAGGAGTTGGATGTTGCGGATGTGCCCTATGCCTTCCGTGACTTCTGTGCGCACATGTTCATTGACTACAAGGAGTGCAGAGTGAACAACCCTGTGTCATGGCGCAAGACATGCCACCACCAAGTGCACGGCTACAACAAGTGCGAGTACAAGGAGTTTAAGCGGCGAGTGGCCATAGCTATTGAGGAGAAGCGCAGGCGTGGGCTGCTCTGAGCAGGGGGGCATGGCATCAGTCAGTGCGCCATGCCTGCTGCACATGGAAGCAGCGCAGGTGCTGCATCGGAGCCAGCAGGGCTGGCAACTCCCTGAAACATTGAGATCAGCACAGAGCACCGACCAGCAGCTCCAATCCATGCTCTAGACAGTGAGCATGCAAACATGCAGTGCCCATGCAAGTGGTCAATGCGTGCCATGCGTCAGGGCAACTGCAGGCAGTACTACGCCACTCGCCTCAGGATGCAAGTCAACACAGCTGTGCGGCTAGCTTGTGTGGGCTGGGTGGTGCCCCACCTGCCGGCCTTCAGGGCGCATGATGTGTGATAGACGCTGCTGGATAGCCGAGGGGGTCTGCTGGGCTGCCAGAACGTGCAGCTTGCGATATGTAGGTTAGGTGAACAGACGGGGCACCGTGCAGCAATCATCCAAGATGGAGTGGGGAAGTGGGGTAGGACCACACCGTAGCTTCTAAGATGCTGCAAAGGACTTGGGATGGGCCAAACATCGGGCAGCCTGTTGACTGCTGGCAATGGACCTTGGAGTGGTTTGTTCATGTACCATAAGAAAGCTGTTAATACCTCCCTAGCTTTTGGAAGAATGTGAGCACCAGTTGGAGAGCATGAACATGAAAAGAGGGCTGCAGACACTGTTGCATCTGCAGTTCTGCTTCTGCTTGATTGCAGCACAATCCAAAACAGCGTGCAGAAAAAGCCCCAGTCCAGCTTCAACTCGGCCCCCCCCCTGCAACATGCCGATGGCCCTGTGTCACGCGTACAGGTCCTGTGCAACCTGCCATACTGTGTTTCCTCTTCACACCACTCTGCCCATGCAAATTACTGAAAAAGATACACCTCAAGCCTGCGCATAAACCTCTTCAAACCGCGCATCCTGCCGCACCTGCTACAACCTGCTCAACCTCGCCCACTGATTGCGCATGCGTTTCAAACTGGTGGTCGCCATACAAAGCTCCCCTTGCATCACCTGAACACGGTGGCTCTGCGGCCAGCCTGAGCAGGACCTGTGTGTGGCTGCCCTTGAGCACCTGGGGCCCAGCTGGCACGGCCATGAGCGGGCTGCTGTGACCAGGGCGGTGGCTGTGACAGCGGCTGCGGGCCGTGCATGCCGCCACCACTGTGCGCCGTCCCCATTAGCATGCTGGCCCTGCCGCTGGGCGCCTCCGCCCCGTGCGTGTGGCTGGTGGCTGTAGTGTACTGCCCGCTGTACTGCCCGCTGTACTGCGTGTCCATGACGAGGGACGGAGCCAGCGAACCGCCAACACCGCCATACGGCTGCGGCCCACCGTAGCCTGCGCCAGCGCTCTGCTGTGACAGCATGGAGACGCGGGCAGTAGCTGGCGCAGGCGGTGCAGAGATGTGGCTGTTGCGTGGGCTCGTGCCGTATGCCACATTGTTGTATTGCTCAAAAGATCCCATGGGGTCATGGGGCCCCAGTACTGTTGGCCAGCCCACCGTGTCACCCCCTCCCTTGCCTCCTTGATCCACCATGTACTGCCAGCCTGGTGTACTGCCAGCAGCCGGTGCACCAGCCTGGACCCTGTAGTACAAGTACAGCGCCAGGCCAGTCAGGGCTGTGACGCCCAAGACAACCCCAATCACGATGCCTGCTACTGCGCCCTTGCTCACACGGCTACTGCCGGCCCCTGCATCCACCCCTTGCTGGACCCCACCCTGCAAGATTACGGGTGGTGGGGCAGGGGCAGGCGGTGGCGACGTGATAGTGGTGGGCTGGAGGGCAGGTGAAGGTTTAAAGAGGATGGAGTAAGGAGGGTCAGGGGGTGTCCGGGATGGGATGGACTGGCCTTGGGGTGGAGCTTGGGGTTGCGTGTCTGGCAGAGCCATAGGCGGCCGCAAGGAAGAGGGCAAAGGTGGGGAAGGGGCGGGGATGGGGGGCGG
>BDCZ01000725.1:5799-19741 GCA_001662365.1 Chlamydomonas applanata
GCCCCCGCTGCCGGCCCTTGGAGAGGGGCTGCCCAGGTCCATGCCCGCCTCCCCCCAGATCTCAGCCCCCCCCAGTGGCAGGCCATCACCGGCCACGAGCCCCGCAGCACCCCGACCACCGCCGCCACCGCCCAGCTCCCGGGGCCCCGCCACCCCTGGCTCCGGCCCCCCCACATTCAGCAGATCATCTTCCGCGTGGATGATGTCTAGGATGGTTCGCGGCTCGTCTGCGGGGCGATCGGACAGAGCGGTCGGACGATCAGACAGATGAAACGATCGGGCGCAGAGAGGGGCGCAGGGGGGCCCAGCCGAAGGCACCAGGCCTCGGGGTCCAGAGTGCATGTCACTGAACATGGGTTGGCTCCGGCTTCAGATCAGGGATGCAGCTCAGGCAAGGAGTGGCCTGAGGGTTGAGTGATGTCAGGTGATCACGCTGGGTTTCAGCAGGGGTTTCAGTGCAAGTAAAAGGAACGGACCACACACTCCACAGAGTTACTCGGCCCTGACGCCCAAGCCCAGCCCTCAGGCGACTCACCTCCCGGGCGGTACGAGTGGGGGGACGCCAGCAGCGCGCTGTGGGGGTGGGGGTGGCGAAGGGCCTGCGCGCCGCCGTAGCCGCCCACCCCCGAGGGCGGCCCATGCCCACCACCGTGGGAGTGGTACCCGCTTGCGGCGGCCAGGCCCATACTGCCGGCTGGTCCACCACTTGCAGCAGGGGCCCCTGCTGACTCAGCAGGCCCCATGTCCCCCAGCCTCAAATCCTCCACCACACCTGCTGGGCCCCCAGTGGCAGCTGCTGCCAGTTGCTGACTGGACCCAGCAATGATGTGGGTGAGGGGTGAGGTGGCGAGGCTGGGGGAGGGCTGCGGGTACCCGCTCACTGCGCCGGCCCCGCCCTCCACGCCCCCGCTGCCGCCGCCCCGCGCGCCGCTGTACTGCTGTTGCTGCGAACCGCCCGCGCCGCCCCCGCCCTGCGCCCCCGCGCCGGACAGCGCTTGCGTGGAGGGCTTGGGGCCCAAGCTGACTTGGGGTGCGATGGTGGGGGACCCAGGGTCCTGGGCTGCCAATTCGGGGGAGGGTGCTGGCAGCTCAGGCAGTGGTGACATGGGCTGGTAGGGTGATGCGCCCACGAGGGCGGCCAGGGTGGATGCCGCGCCCTGGATGGGCCCCATGGGCATGCCCATGCCGCCCAGCTGCATGGCGTTGCCTTCCTCATCGCCTGCAGCCCATGAGCAGTGAGCAGTGAGCAAGAGTGGGCACGCAATCAAGTGAGCAAGAGTGAGCGTGTGGTGCGTGCACATGGGTATGCACGTGGTGGCAGGCTGCTGCTGCACGGCTTGCATGGCGCGCGGCCAAGGGCATGTGCACGCAGCATGTACACGGCGGCATGCATGTGCGCACAGCACGCCGTTGCGTGCCGGCACGGCTGCCTTGTGCTGCTGGCATCGTCACTGCGTGCCGTGCATGGCGGTGTTGTGCATGGCCGCGCTTTGGGACCTCGCGTCCAGAGGTACGCGCGCCACGCAGCACAATGACACATAACACACGCAGCGCGTGCAGGCACGTAGCCCCAACCTCAGCCCCAAGTGCACGCACACCTGGAGGCATGATCGCCATGAGCCCCTGTGGGGCCGCACCAGCGGTACTCGCGCAATGCCGCACGGGGCCTTGCGCCATGCGCAACATGTCGTGCGGCCCATGCGCCAGCTGGTCCAGCAGGCATGTCACGTGCCGCCGCACCCAGTCCTAGAGCACACGGGCAGCAGCAGCGCCACCATGTCGCACGACCATGCGGTACATGGCAGTCAACCACCATGCACAGCAGCCACATAATGCAGCTAGCGCAGAAGCATACGATATGCAGGCGACACACTAGCAATGCGTCGCACCATGGTTAAGCCATCCAGAGTGGAGGGGCGGATCCCATGCAGCGCAAAGGCCCGGTCCAGCATGAGCGCAGACACATCTGCCAAGCCCTCCGAATGCAGAAAACAAGATATCAATGCATACGCATCTTCTCTGCGGTATATTGGTAAGCCTGGAAGCCCCATGTGATTCGACATTGATGGAGCACAGTGTACTGACGGGTTGACATCGTTTTATTGTAGCGCTAGTGGTCCTGACACCGTCAACGACGGAACCCTAGCATTCTGAAGTTTGACCATTTGAATGATTTCGTTTATCTAAAAGCAGCTGATTGCCTTGCTGCATCTTGGCTTATCTTATCAACGCCCTGGCGTCTGGTCGCTTTACTAGTGACCCTGGCACAGCGTATTTGGGCTGCTGCCAGGGACAGGCCACATCGCCACTGACCAACATTACATATGCACAACCTGCAGCTCATTCATCCCAACGTCCATCAAGATGATCTGATCCCAGCTCTAGGGTTTGATGGCAGGTGTGGAAGCGCTGCATGCGCTGCCCTACACCGACACCCTGTTCAAGGAGTACTTGCTGTTCAGGTGGGTGGCCCGCGTAGGGAGGAGCATGTATCGAGGCGCTGCATGCATGCCGCGCAGCGCCCTGACTCTGCAGGCATGCAGCACGAACAGGTACCCTGCAGACACCCCCATGCAGCCGTCTCCATGCCTCACCCACATGGCAGTACATGGCATGCACACACGGCGCGATGCCAGGCCTGCAGCCCCCTGCGCTGGGCCAATATGATCAGATATTATTTCTTCCACGACACCTGCACCGTTCCGGCATGCAGACACATCTGTGACACGCCGTGTTATTGTTATTATTACTTGCACCGTGACACATGATCTGTAGGGGCTTCACATCCACCCTCGCTGCCTTCACCGCGGACCTGGCGGCAGATCGGGGGTGTGGCTTCCAGGCAGATGTCCTCGCACGCACCATCTTCGGCACGCTGATCCCCCGGCTGCAGGTGACACGGGGCGAACTATATATATCTATAACTTGTATCTTGTGTGCTTGTATCACAAGCTCACACGGCTTCATGCTTCTTAAATCTTAATACAAAAGCCAGCCGCCGCGTGCGCACAGGACTCCAGGGCTCTGAGCCAGGGGGTGGGTGGGTGGGTGAAGGAGTGTGGGTGCAAGGCCGTAGGCTCCAGGGACACACAGGGGGGTGGGGGGTGTCGTGGTGGGGTGATGCGCCAGCCGCACTCACACGTACACCTCATCACCCACCTTCCCTCCGGAAACCATACACGGTACCCCCAACTACCCGCCCACTCTCACCCTCCCTGTACCACCCACCCACGCACAACCCCAACTCCCAAACCACCACCATCATCCTTCCCCCACCTCGGGGCTCCTCAACCGTGCACAGCCGTGCAACCCCACACGTGCTCCCATCCCCTGTTAGCCTGCAGTGCTGCCTGCTGTGCAGACAAGCTCCCCTGCTTACATATATACATATATATATATATAAGCACGCACCTGCCGGCCGCCAGGTGCGTGAGCTGCTGGGTCTGATGAAGCTGCTGTCGGAGCGCGTGTGGGGGTGCTGTGGGGACGCAGCGCGGCTGGAGGGCGCGGTCGCGCGCGTCGAGGCGGGGCTGCTGCAGGTGTGGGGATGGGATGCTAATAATAATGATAACACGGCGTGTCACAGATGTGTCTGTATGCCGGAGCCTGAAATGATGATGGATGGGATGCTGTCATGCAAGAATACACTATCTACTGTTACTTCTACCAACTACCCGTTTGTAAAATTGTATCCAATACTACATATCATTCTATGGTATGTCGCTATATCACATGTCGGTACATCATACTTGGCGGGGATGCTGCGGGTGCGGTGCGTTGTTGTGCTCGTGGGGCAGGCTCACACTTGCAACATATATGCGTATGTGCGTAGGGCTGCTGCGGGTGCAGCACGCTGTGGCAGCACGCTGTGGCAGCACGCTTGGAGAGTGTCAGGCAGCCCCTCTCATGCCGCATGCAGACGCCAGCCATGGCGCGACCCGCTTTGTGCAGCGCTGTGTGGGGGCTCGGGCTGCGCTTGTGCAGGTTCTTACCTGGACTTGTAATTTATGTACCTATGTGCTTATTACATGGACCTGAGCTCATACGTAGGGATGCACGTGCTGCTGTGCGCAGCTGCTGATGGTGACGGCTGTGAACGCGGGGCGGAGGGAGGTGGTGGGGGAGGTGTTCGCGGCGGCAGGCGGCAGCTTGCTGTCGGGGCCGGGCGGCGAGCAGTGGCGGCAGTGGTGCGTGGGTTTCATATGCTGTTGATGCGTCACGGTTTTGGTGACATTGTGATACGTGTTTCTGGTGATTTTGTGATGCGCGCGTGCTGCTGTGTGCGTGTGTGTGGCCCCCAGCCGTATAGGGGTGCCCCTCAGCTAGAACCCATGCTTTAACATTGAACAAAACACGGCAGTGGGGCAGTGGGGCAGGGGCAGTGGTGGCAGCAGGGCAGGGCAGTGGCGGTGGCTGTGGTGCAGGGGCAACGGTGGCAGATAGTCGGTGGCCCCAGATGTGCGTCCCCAGCTGTGCTGTACTCCCAGCTCTGCCCGGTGCCAACTGCCGAGCCTCTCGCCCTGATCTACACACACACACACATATATATATAATATTGTATTACATTATATTATATATATTATATATATATGTGTTGTATATATATAGCCCGCCGCCCGCCCGGGAGGGGGGGCGCATCCCTTGCCATGCGCCACTAGGGGGTGCTTTGGGCTGCACTAGGTGCGGCGCTCACGCCTTTTCCATGTGGGATGTGAATGACATTTATATAGGGTGTCGGGGTAAATTGTGACACCCAGTAGCTTCCAAAGCTTGCCAAAGATCATCAACTGAATTCATATTGTGTTGCAATGGACATGTGCACCGTGTTGCCCCCTCGCGTGTTCACAGGGCTGCGCTCGCGTTCCTGCCCTCCCCCGCGCGCGACCCCGCGTTCGCGCCCTGCTTCTCGCGCGAGTGGCGCGCGGGGCTGGAGGCGAGCACGCGCAACCTGCTGTCTGCCGCGCTTGCGTCGCTGCCGCTGCCGGCGGTGCTGCGCTTCGCGGGGGATGCCGCGGCACGGCGCAGCCTGGTGGCGCAGGTGCCCCGGGTGGGGTGGGGGGTGCTGGTGTTGCTGCTGCTGCTGTTGGTGTTGTTGCTTGTGGAGGTGTTGTTGCTTCTGCTGTTGTTGGTTTGGGACAGGGTGGGGGGTGGGGGAAGGGGCCGGTTCTGTGCCCTGTGTGATGCGCACTGCGATAAGCACCGTATAATGTGCGTGCACCACGTCTGGTTGTACTGCTTCGTCTGCATGTGTGTAGGCTGTGTATTGCATCCACTTGTACTGCGTCTGACTGTACGGTGTCTGACTGTACTGCGTGTGTATATGCCGTACCGCAAACGGCAGGTGGACAGCCTGACGCGGGAGGTGGCCAGCCTGCGTGCTGCGCTCACCACGCTACAGGCCGCTGCGGCAGTACAACCAACCAGTACACCAGCGGTACACACCAGCGGTACGCCAGCAGTACACCAGCCGCCCATCACGCCCAACGGCTCGGCAGGCCCATCGAGGCAGCTGCATCCTCAGCCCACCGCTGTGCACAGCTCCTCGACCAGCCTGTTCACACCTGGTGGTGCCGATGGCACGGTCGGTGCGGCACCGGCTGATGCGGCCCTGCCGGCTCAACCGCAACAACCTGGTCAGTCCCCGCCCAAGCCACCACACGTAGACCAAGCTTCCTCCTCCTCATCATCGCCCTCATCAGCAGCTGCAGCACCAGCAGCAGCAGCACCAGCAGCAGCAGCAGTAGGAACATCAGTAGCAGCAGCAGCAGTAGCAGGAGAAACTGCTACTGCTGCTCCCTCCACACAGCTCCTGCGCCCAGAGCCCGCTCTGCCCCCCCTGCCCGTGGTCTCCACCCGTGCCACCGGGCTGCTGCCCCGCACATCCAGCCCCGCCCCGCCCCCCGCCGCCCCCACCACGAGTGCTGCTGCCCCTGGGGCCGCTGGGCCCCCAGGCAGCAGCCCCCTCCACCCCTCATCCTCTCTCACACCACAAGGCACCAGCCCTTCAGCCCTGTTATGGGCCCGCGGCTCCTCCCCACCCCCCGGCGGGCCCACCAACTCCCTCGCCCACTCCGCTGCTGCTCCAGGTGCTGCTGGCGCCGCCCACGCAGCCCTGGCCCCTCCGTCCCGCCCCGACAGTCCCATGTTGGGGGTGGTGCCGGGGAGCAATGGGGAGGGGCCCGGGGGGCCGGGGGGTCCGGCCGGCCGCGCGCACCGGCACCAGCGCACACTGAGCTTGGAAGTTGTGGTGCGTCAGGTGGCAGGGGAGGGGTGGCTGGCAGCGGAGGAGATGGCGGGGGAGGGGGCAGGTGGGGGTGGGGGTGGGGAGGACGGCAGGATGGGCATGCAACCGGGTGGGGGCGGGGGACCAGGCGTTCTCAACCACACACTCCATGGCCCCACTGCGGCAGTGCAGGGTGGAGGCAGCTTCCAGCAGGCACCGGCTGCAGCCGGCGGCAGCAACGTCCACACGCCGACTGGGGAGTGTGCGGGGGCGCAGCCGGGTGGGCCCTGGCTAGTGGCAGCACACCCATCTGGCACGCTGCACACTGACGGTGTGCCCGTCATGGCCGCCGCGTTTTCGCCGGGCGGGGCACACGTGGCAACCGGCGACGCGGCAGGTGAGGTGTGCATCTGGGAGCTGCCCCGCAGTAGCGGTGGCAGTAGCGGGGTTGGTGGCAGTAGCAGCAGTAGCGGCGATGCCAGCGGCACGCGCAACGCGCGCTTTTCGGTGGGGGCGGCTGTGACGTGCCTTGCATGGGACGCGCGCGCTGACAAGGTGATGCTGGTGGGGACTGCGGGCCGTGGCGTCAAGGCGTGGCATGCCGACATGCGACGCGTAACTGCGGAGCTGCCCCCCGACGCAGCCCACCCCACGGTACGTGGTGAAAGACAGCGTTAGTGTGGTGGGACTGGGCCTGCGGTGGGCTGGGGTAGGGATGGGCTGAGTCAACGGTGGGCTGGGTTGAGTTGTCCCAGCGTCAGCAGAGCCGCCTTGCCTTTGATGCTGGACGGGCTTGCTGTACATGAGGCTGACGGCTGGTTGGGATCTTGATCATTTGGGCTGCGTGAGTGCGTGGGTGGGTTGGTTGACATGGCATGAGGGTGCTGCTGGCGCTGCTCGCCTGAGCCACATGCATGGACGTGCAACCAACACAGTATCCCACCTGTACTGCCAGTACTGGTGTACTGCCGGGGGACCCCATGCTGCCTCTGCTCCATGTACTGCCTGTACCGCCCGAGCACAAGTATGCCCCCAAGCCACCGGTGCTCACCTCGCCGTGCCCCCATCTGCACTGCCTCCCACCCGCCTTTCTCAATTCCTCAGGTGGTGGCACTGGCAGTCAGCCAGCAGGACCCCGTCTTCATGTGCGCCACGTCATCCGTGGTTGGTGGCCCAACCGCCGCCACCCACTCAACCGCCTCTGGCAAGCTGGCGCTGTACAACCTGCGATCCTTCAAGCGTGTCGCACTACTGCAGGTGCCGGGCAGCAGGGCTGGAGGGGCTGGAGGCAGTGGTTTCGGAGGCGGCAGCAGCGGCCACCTGTCCCCTGCCGTCACATCCCTGTGCTATGGAGGGGGCGGGGCGTGGTGCGCGGCAGGCACGGCGGTGGGGTTGGTGCACGTGTACGATGGTGCGGGCCGCACCCTCGCGCCCACCCACACACTGCGGCCTACAGGGCTGCTGTCAGGCGCAGCAGTGGAAGTGGCTGTGCTAGGGGGGCTTGGGGCTGTGGGCGGTGTGGACTCGATCTCGATGGCTGGTGGAGGGGCGGTTGGGGGTGGGGAGTCCTTACTCGCCTCGCTGTGCCAGCCTGCGCCTGGGTCGGTCAGCCCCACAGTTGCGCTGTGGTCGCTGCGGCAGTCATCCACCCCCCTGTGTGTACTGCCTCTCCCCACGTTGCCGGTGGTTGGCGAGGAGGGGCACGACGGGGAGGGTGGGATGGGTGAGAATGCGTGGGGTGCGCCACCCCTGCGGCTGGCTGGTTGCCCAGGGGCACCCTTGTTATCGGTGCGCAGCGCGCGTGGCGGTGTGCGTGTGGGTCGTGTGGCTGTGGTGGCTGGCGGCCAAGGAGGCCTGGGGGAGGGGTGTGACGTGAGTGGGGGGTCAGGCTGGGTGGGGGTGGAGGATGCAAGCGCTGGTGTGGTGGTCCGTTGGGCTCCCGTGGAGCCGGTGGGTGGGGCGCGTGCCAGCTGTTCAGGATGGAGTGCTGCTGGGGGGTTGCTGGCGCTGGGGACTGAGGACGGGGGGGCGCAGGTGTGGGCCGTGCCGCTCAGCTGATATCCAGCGCGGATGCAGACTCGGACGGCAGCAGGGGCATTTCCAGGACGCGAGGCTGCCGGCGAGCAAGGCAGACGTGGTTTTGGAACAGCCAGGGCTGCTTGCCGCTGACTGGGTGCCAGCCTCAGCAGGGGCAGAGGCAGGGGCAGCAGGGGCAGGCCTGTGTGTAGCAGGGTGCACACCCAGCTGCAGGTGTACAGCTGTCAACGTATCAACATGCTCATCGAAAGGAACTGAAGTCGATGTGGTGTCATGTGCCAACCAACTGCTGGATGGCCGCGTGTATGTGGCTTGAAGCGTGTAGATGTCAAATCGCAGGACCCAATGAGGCGTGCAAACTATTGAGCACCTGCGCACGTATCAGATTGACTCTGAGGCTTTCGATGGGGTGTTCCGGGCCAACACTGGCCATGACTGCTGACATCGCAAAGCGCGCCGCCCACATGACCTTGCGTGCATCATACATCATGACATTAATGCGCTCCTGACAAAAGACGCATACCCGCTGTGTGCTACCTTGTGACGATGCACAAACACAAGGCTGGTAGGTTTTGGTAGGTTTGTGACATCTCCCATACATACTCGTCTGTGACATGGGCACGTGAATGGCAATCAAACCGGCAGCGTGCCCAAACCCATACGATCATTTTGCCACAGCAATTGTCGTGCAGGGTTTTCCCAGCAGGCTGTTGCAAAGTGGCAACTTCATATCTGTATCTGTAGCATGAGGAGTTTGGGCTCATGTGAACGCTCACAGCTGGGCGCCACTCCTTGAAATGCAGAGCTCATTAGCTACCACAGAGGCGCGCCTCGCATCTGGGATGTAAAACTGTAGGTGCTCCTATACGCAGAGAACTTGGATGCACACGCCATGCCTGTTCATAGCGCTGTTATCAATGCCTGGATTGCCTGCGTGCAGAGCAGGGTTGTTGTGCAACATGCAAAAGTTGTACTGCACTGCTTACGACCTGCGTTGTCTGCGCAGGATGGCGCTGAGCAGACCATCTATGCGCCCGTGTGCGTAGCAAGAGGGGACACGCTCTGGAATACAGCATGCCTAACTTGCAGTTGGTGCTGCCCCCTATCAGGGGTGCAGAGCACGACGCCATTAGCATCGCAAGCAGCTCGAACGCTGGCTTGAGCGGGGCGCCAGGAGCGCTTAGCCTCGGGTCCCATGCAGGGACAACCATGATCCATCATGGTGCGGGTGCCTGCGTGCCCCCGCCTCTCCGACTCAGCAGTGGCGGCTGCGACGCTCTGCCAACCAGCACTGGACCAGCCAACCCAGCAGACCCAGCTCTCACGATGCTGAGCGGGTCACCAGGTGACCAAGCCCACACGGCCATGGCGGGGCACGGCATCACTCGCAACAGTGGACGCGGCTCGCCCGCTGGCAGCAGCCATCCTTCTACTGACGGTTCAATGGCGTTTGCCGGGCCGTTGGCATACAGCGCCACGGGTTTCATGCCCCCAACCCAGGCCCCTCGGTCCCCGTCTAGCGGGCCTGGCCGTGCACTGGCAGGCAGCTCTGGGCTGCGGCGCGCATCGTTCAACACCTCCCCCCTCTCCACCACTCCCCAGACCTCGCACCCAGGCTCCCCCAAGGCAAGTGCACCCAACCACCGTGCAGGGGTATCAACGCTGATGCCTGCGCCGCCTGCTTGGGGCGGCCGCAGCACCCACGAAGCGGCCCCGCCTCAGCCCCTGCCCCAGTCCCCGCAGCTGTCTCATACTCAGTCTCAGCCCCAGCCCCGGCCCTGGCCAGCGGCAGACGGTCATGAGCCCGACAGCATCGCGGCAAATGTGGGGTCGGTGGGGGGTGTGCCCAGCGGCAGCGGTACTGCAGGTACAAGTCAAGAGGCAGCAGCTCCCCGTGCAGGCCGTACTTCTTTCTTGAGGCGGGCGCTGGCCCGGTGGGGCCTGGGAGAAGCAGGCCCTACCACCTCCTCCACCTCCTCTTTCCCTACCACCTCCTCCACCTCCCTGTCGCCCTCCCAGTCCCGCACCAACACTGGCACCCACACGACAGCGGCCGTACTGCTGGCTGGGCCTAGATCCTCACCTGAAGTGGTGGGGGTGGTGCAGGGCGGGTTGGGCACCCTGCCAGCCCCCGGCCCCCGCTCTTTTGCGGGCACAGGGGCCCCCAGCACCAACACGCTCCTCATGTCCGCTCCAGACATTGCGCTGGGCAGCAGCCCGACTGGTGGGACGCGCGCCGTTGGTTACTCTCTCACGGGGTCATCACCCTCGCGGCACGGCGTACAGCTGTACCGCCTGCCTGGTGCTGGCCTGCCACTGCCCCGGATCGACAGCGTGCAGACGGAGGATGTGGAGTTCGAACTTGACCTGCTAGCAGCGGGTGGGGGCGCGGAGGGCAGGGGGTGTGCTGCCATCGCTGTTGGGGTCCCTGGCAGTAGCGCGCTCCCCGGCAGTAGCGGGGCCCCCCGCAATAGCGGCCGGCGGCCACGGCAGGGCGTGCCCATGACATCATCTGGGCTCCTGGAGAGCTGGGGGGAGGTGAGCAATGCAGACGCGGAGGATTTCAGTTTGCGGCTGCTGAGCCCGCGGCCGGGCCGTGCGCCCGTGTCCCGTGACAGCAGCTCAGGGGGCCTGCCATCTCCGGGCCTCGCAGCCGCAGTAGCGCGCGCGGCTGCGGCGCAGGACGCCAGGCTGGCGCAGGACGCCAGGCTGGCGGCGCAGCTGGCTCACTGCCACCACGAGGTCAGCGGGGCAGAAGCAGAGGAGCTGGAGCGGCGGCTGCTGAGCCCCCGCCCGGGCCGTGCCCCTGCGGCCCGCAGTGCAAGTCACAGCACAGGCCTTGGCTACCAGCCACGGCCCCAGCCGCGCGCGCTGCAGCCAGGCAGCACAGCCGTAGGCGTGCAGCTGATGGAGGGGAGCGGGGCGCCTGTGAGCGGGGCGCAGGCGGAGGAGCTGCAGACGCGGCTGCTCAGCCCCCGCCCGGGGCGGGCGCGTGTGGGGCTGGGCATGAGGGCGGCGGCCGCGCGTTACGCAGGAGGGGATGAACCTTCACAGCTAGCTGATAGCCATCAAAACATCCTCCCCACCTGGAGCTAGCTGGAGGCCTTCCAGACATCCTCTCCACCTGCAGCTAGCTGGCGGCTGCACAGCATGAGCCTCACTCCGGCCTGGAGCCTTGTACTGGCGGCATAGCCTGAGCCTTCTTATTGGCGCCAAAGCCTGAGCTTTGTACTGGTTCCAATGCCTGCTGAGCCCTGCCGCTGGACCGGCAAGGCGGTGGCGCACCACGATGCAGCACTGAGCGAGCTGCCTGAGCAGATCCAGCTGCATGCAGGCCCTGAGCCAGCTGGGTGGGTGGATCCGGCTGGGTGGGCGGATCCAGCTGGGTGGATCCAGTGGGCTGTCCAACGGCTCTGCGGCAGGCGCCAGCAGCCTGCCCGAGGCTGGCGCCACTGAGCTGAGACCTGAACAGGCTGGGAAGGGGGGGGGGGGGGAGAGATGCTCGTGGCACTGATGAACCCCTGAATATGGGTCGTGCCGAACTTCACCGTGTGTCTGTGACGGTGTTAGGCTGCGCGTGGCACGCTACATACGGTTCGGTCTCATCGATGACTATGAAGAAATGGAATAAGAAAGCGCTGAAGAAAGCATGTCCTGAGCAAGTGTATTGAAAGTGTGCAAGGCCGCAGCCTGCACCAGCCATTTACCGGCTGCTGCTTACTGTATGCCTGTGTAGGACAGTATGTGAGTGATGTTAACCTCATGAACACAGCATCATTGGGAGCATCATGGACATACTTACAGAAGCGGTTATGTGGCTCTGCTCAGCGGTGGCTACAGGTGACTGCATGGCGGCGGCTGTGTGCAGCTTTGCATGGACCTGGCTGGAACGGGCTGCAGCCTGCCTGATGGGTGGGGTTGCGTGGAATTGATGAACTGGGATTGCTTGAGAGATGGCTGGGCGGCTGGCTGGCTGGCCGGCCGGCTGTCTGGCTATGAGTTAGGATGTATGGATGGCTTGCGGGCTGGCTGGAGTGGGGCTCCAAGCACCCATGCCAGCATGAGCATGCACATGCTGCCCATGCACGGCTGGATGCATGCAGCAGGTACCGTGTGGGCTGTTCAAGGCAGCATGGCTCGTCTGCAACCAGCTAGGTCTACTCAAGTCTCTGTACAACTTTTTAGTCGTAGGCCAAGTAGCTTTACAGGACCTGCAGATCAGCCATGCATCATGCAGGCAATACAGGCGTGGTGCATGCAGCTGTGGCGTGTGGTGTGTGGAGCTGTGTGTGTGCCTGCAGGTGGTGGTGGTGGCATGCGCCAGGCCGTGAATTCTCACGCAATGAATGCATCAACTTAGGGTTTGAAGCCAGCACTGAGTTTTGGGCAGAAGCTGGCTGCAGGGTCTAGAGAACTCCGGCTTGGGGTTCTGGTTTGGGTTAGGACTGCATACTGTGTGGCTATGGTTACACAGGCTGAGGCGCAACACACACTGGAACAGCGAATACGGCTAAGGAAAACCGGCCTAGCCTGCAAAAAGGGGAAAGGAGAGGAGGTGTGTGGTAGGTGGAGGGGGTGCCAGTGGGGTGCATTGCAGTATGTGTGCGCGAGTGTCGGTTACGTCGTACGCCCATCATGGCGCATAGATGCCTGCCGCGACACAGGATTAGCAATACTCATGAGTACTCGCAGTGCAGTGCGTCTGTCAGTGGCGCTGGTGAAGGGTAGGGGGAGGTTGAACAGGTGTGGGTGTGGCTTGAGCGTTGAAGAAAACAACAAGAACCAACTGTGTGAGGTGTGGATAGATGGTACTGCAGTAAGATCATCACAGGTGAAAGGGACAACTTCAATCAGGCAAGGTGGGTGTGCCGTGACCCGGAGTTGGGCATGCTTGTGGGTCCAGACGCATGCAATCGAATGGGGCACATGCCACCTTGCCCAACGCTCCCTAAAGCGGCAGAGAGGGTAATTCACTGGCGGCAGTGCTATGTTTGCATCTGCTGCTGGATTGTGTGTGAGCTGCGTAATCCTGTTGCTGGAGGATAGCAAGTACAGCTCTGATGCTGCTTTTGTAATTTGAGATCGTCGGAGGTGGCGGCTTGTGTTGGGTAGCTAGTTAAGAGGCTGCCAGGCTGCCAGTAGCTCTTATACTGCAGAACTTTTGTATTCGTAACCTGTGACTTTTGCTGCTTGTGTTGGGCATGGAGTGGAGTGGGTGGGGACCGTTGCTTTGGGGGCCGCTCAGTAATAATAATAATAACACGGCGTTTCACAGATGTGTCTGCATGCCGGAGCCTGACAGTCGTTATCTAAACACAAGCACTAGAGGACCAAGCCAGCCTGAAATACCGGGAGCCGCCCCACTACAGCACCTAGCACCCCGTCGGCAGCGAGCACCGCAAAGGTTAGCAGCCGGCCGACACACCACCCGTGGTCAACAGCAACATGCTGATGCCACAGGGCATCCAGGCCATACGGTGACGGACAGGCAGGCCGTATGCGGGGCGGGCGGGACGTGCATTAGGCCCGGAAGCCTAGGGGTGGGTATGTGCCAAACCAACTGTGCCCGTGCAATGCACACTACCTCCAGAGTGCAGGGCATAGGGAGCAGCAAAGTACGCATCAAGATCAAGCAGCTTGCCCACATAACCTCCTCCACCCCTCCCTGCCCTGAGCCAGCTG
>BDCZ01000726.1:2762-19675 GCA_001662365.1 Chlamydomonas applanata
TTGCAGCCATGGGGGCCCCCTGTATGACACCGTGCCTCGGGGACGCTGGAAACCCACACCGCATGTCCATCACCGCACGCAGGCAGCACCCCACAGTGACGGGACACGGTAGAGGCCGCCATCGCGCACGACAGTGGGCACTCGGTGTGCCATCAACATTTGTCTCTTCTTCATCAACACTGGCGCTGACGCATGCAGCTGCTCATCACTGCAAGCGGGAGGACACGTTTTGTCTGAATTCCTTCCTCGCCCAGCGCGCGGAGGGGCGGGTGAAACCAGTTTGATCCATCCGAGAAGGCAGCCACGACTTTGGCAGGCAGCTGCACGCGCTCCTTAAAGGGATCACAACAGGTGAGACCACGTTTTCAGGTGGGGGCATACCAGGAGGGTGCAGAGAGGATGTTGATTGGGTGGGCGCCTCGCCCCCCATATCAGGGTCATGTCAGTTGCCCCAGAGCAGCACGCCCATGCATGTGTGGATTTCAGCAAACACTACACTGCAGGATAGTAGTGGGGTTGCGGGTCAGGAGGTGCAGCAGACTGGTGCGCAAGGGGGGTGGGGTGCATGGGCACGCTGCGGGGGGCCCAACCCCCACCTTGCACGCTTCCATGTCTGTCATGTGTGTGGTGTGCACGCAGACCGAGGCACGGCAAGCATAAGCCTGCTATCAGGCCTGCCTGCGCACACCAGCCACAGCCAGCCCCCTCGCTGCCATGACTAAGGGCCACAGCGGTGCAGAGCCTGCGCAGACGATGCATGCGCTTGACAGCCCTTCATCTGCAAATGAAGGAGGGGGCTCTGCCTTGTCTGGTCCTGACGACCAGCCAAAACTTAACGCGTGTGCGGCTGCAGCTAAGGCGCGTGCCAGCCCCCTGCACCTCTATCATGTGCCAGCAGCAGGCAAGGGCCCTGCCTCGGCCCCTGCGAAGGGCTCGCATGGTGCGCCACCATGCACTGTGCCTGCAGCCAGCACCGCCATCAGCATCTCCGTCCGCACAGCCGGGGCCCCGCCCCCCGCTCCTGCAGATCACGGCAGCATGCACAGGCGCACCGGCAGCGGCAGCAGCAGACCACCCATCCAGATGCCCCCTGCCAAGCCGTATGCCGACAGGCGCACCACGCACCCCCCAGCTCAGCAGTCATCCAAGGGAGCACAGGATGCTGCACGCACCTCTGCTGCGGCTGCGGCTGCATCGGCTGCTGCGGCGGCGGCCATTGGCGCTCTGAATAGCCGCGGCCGCAGCTTTAGCAGCCAGTCTCCTCGTGGCTCAGTCTGTGAAGCTGCAAGTTCACCCACTGGCTCAGCTACCTCAGGCAGCATGGCGACAGCCACAGCACCGGCATCTGGCCCAGACGCCCCCACAAACACTTCAGCCATCAGCACAGACCCCGTGCCGCAGCAAGCGCATGCTAGCCGCGAAGACAGCAGCAGCGCAGCTCATGCGCAGGCTGGTGATCTGGCCGCACCTTCCAGCACAACTTCTCCCCCACACAGCGGCCCGTTGGCCTCCCCATTCCAGGTGGCAGCTGTGCAGCAGCTGCAGCCGTCCAGCCCACAGTCAACCCCAGCACCTGCAACAACGGTGGAGCCAGGGGCTGCCTCGGGCGCTACCACGCTGATGCTTGCACAGGCAGCAATGGCCCAGGGCATGGACTCTGAGGCAGCGATGCTTGTGGCCAGCATCCTGCAGCAGCCAGGGGGCTATGGCGCGCTTCAGGGCATGCTGGCAGGGCAGCGCCAGTCTGCCCTTTTCGCTTCGACCCCTATGTCCACCCCAGGCGCAGCTGCTGCAGCTGCACCTGCACCTGCAGCTGCCAGCGTGCAGCCTAGTGCGTCCATTGACTCGGTGCCGAGCTCTGGGGCACTTGCACAAAAGTGGTCTCAGGATCCAAGCGATTTAAGCAGGCTGGATGAGCAGCAGACAGACAGCGCAGCATCTTTAGCCTTGGCCAGCAGCGGCAGCCATGTACCCAGCTCCCTCAGTGATGGTCTCAGGTCGGGCTTGTTGACAGTCAAACCTGCAGAGGATATGTCTGCGCTTGAGGCAGCTTCAGTCAATTATGATGGGGCTGGCGGTCAGCCTGCGACTGCCCCACTGCAGATCAGCCGGCTCCTGGGGCTGCTGGAGCAGAGGCAGCAAGACCAGGACACTGCAGCTGCTCAGCAGAAGCCGCAGCAGCAGCTGCCATCAGCCCCCTCTGCCCCTGGGATCTTGGATTCCTGGGCTGCCTTGACAGATGCCCATGCAAGCCCATGGGGCCGGCTGTTGGGCAGTTCAATTGCCACCAGCAGCAGCACGAACTATGGTGTGGAGCAGTTGCAGGCAGACGCGGCACAGCTGCTGGCTGCCCTGCAGATCGATGGGGCATCCTCTGCTGGCACATCAGACTTGATGTGGTCTTCAGGAACCCCTCCAACAGCAGGGCCAAGCTCCACCCAGTTTGATCTGACCGCAGAGGATCTGTCTATGCTGCTGTCTACACAGCAGGTCACCACACCAGATCCTCATGCCGGCCTGACGCTTGGCCTTGCACCATCGGGGACCTCCCTCCACATGCCCGCTACACCAGGCCGGCTGTGGCCCCACACCCCAGCAGCGACAGCTGGCAGCAACCCTCAGGCTGCACCTGGCCTTGTGGGTTTTGATGTCGGGTCCCTGATTGCTGCAATGGACAGCTCTGCTGCAGCATCAGGGGCTGCCAACACCACATCTTCCTACGATCCTGCAGCCCAAGGGCTGTTGCAGAGCTTTGGGTCCAACATCGAGCTGTCTGCTCTGCTGGGCAGCATGGGCCTGGGTGGGGCCATGCCTTCTGCAGCATCTCAGCACACAGCTGCAGCCACCTCGAACGCCACAGCTGATGCCGCTGCGGCTGCAGGCATCGACGTGGGCTCTCCGCCATCCGCAAACCGTGTGGGCAAAGGCTGGGAGGATCTGGCAGCCAATGTGCGGGAGCGCGTGCTGCATGTGACGCAACACTGCGACCCGTATGTCAAGCTCACACATTTCGATGCAGGGGTGCGCCACTGGCTGGTGCAGCTGACTCAGCTGTTTGGCGAGGAGGCTGCGATGCAGGGCCTTGCAGGCATCGAGGCCGCAACCAACCTCGAGGGGGTGCGCAACATGCGAGCATTCATCACCACGCGACTCATCGACCATTATGAGCAGTTGGTGTTCAGCCAGGACCCTGAGGGCTACGCACGCAGGTGAGGCTTCTTGCTCTGAAACCAAATGCTCATGGACCCTGAATTTTCAACTGCCACTTCCAGCTTGATCCGCATGCACGTAGTACTTAGCAACACTGCATCCAAAATGCTACGCTGTGCTGTACTGCGTGCCGGTTGCATGGCATGCCGGATCATGCAGCCATCGATCCACACTGCAGCCATTGAAGACAGAGCTGTGCCATGGAAGCACGTGTTTGACCGGCATTGTGCTTGGCATGTGCTGCCTTTGCAGGCGTCTCCTGCCTGAGCAGTACGCGCTGCTGTGCGAGCTGGTGCATGGGGGCCAGGGGCTGCATTGGACCCACTTCGATCCCAAGGTCCGCCCCTTTCCCCTTTCAACATACATGGTGGATGAGCATTATGAAGGCTGACCGGCCGCCGCTAGCTAGAGTGCGTATTCCCCTGTTTGTTGCGGTGGTCAGCAGTACTGATGCTCGGCCCGGTTTTGTATCATGCTTGATGTTCACGCTGCAGGTGCTGGAGACAGTGCGTGACATGGGGAATCTGGAGTATACACGCGTCCGGCTGCAGCGCCTTACTGCTAAGGAGCTGGCTACAGTGCAGGTGGGGCAGCGCTGCATGTTAGCAGCCAATCCCAACAGCTAGCTTATATATGAACCCAAGACACTGCGTTGACTGCTAGAAAGAAGCCTACGAACCATGCATTGACTACTGACCGTTCACAGTTGACCGCAGCCCATTGACGCCTGACGAATCTGTGAAACGCCGTGTTACTATTCATCATCGTTGACGCCTGACTGTTGACCATTAACTGTTGGCCATCAACCATTCACCACCTGCTCAGCACTGGTTTAACCAAGTCTTGACCTGATGCATGCATGACCGCAGAACGTGCCTGCGTACATCTTCACGCTACTGTCCAAGCGCGGCCGCACTGCCAAGCAGGCCGCAGCTGCCAAGACTGCTTCAGAGATAGCCCTCATGTCATTCCCATCCAGCCTTGCAGCCCAAGCCTCGCCCCTGGCCCCATCACCCGGCTACCTGGGCTTACCCATGCAGCATCCCTCAAGCCATGCAGCCTTCCTCATGCCCCACCAGCAACAGCAGGTGCTGCATGCTCAGCATGGCCACATGCTGCAGCATGCCTCGATGGCAGGCCTTGCAGGCTGGGCTGGCGACATCTACACCGCGCCTGGATCGCCTGCTGCTGCTGCGTTTGGTGGGGGCTTTGACCACCAGCAAGGGTACATGGCCCCCAGCACACCTGCGCGCCACCCACCCCCACCCGCTCCGCCCCCGGGTACACATTCTCCTGTGGCATCAATTGCTGGCAGTAGCAGGCTTGGATCCACCGGCCTGCGTTCAGCTGGATCTGGATTCAGTGCAGCATCGAGGATGGGCCGACCACAGCCTGGTGGCCATGGCGGAGCACAGCATGCACATGTGGTGCAGCATCGTGCAGGCTCAGGTGCTCTGGAGTCGTATTTCCAGCAGCAGCCAGATCACGGGGGCTATGGGGCTTGCTTGGTTGCTGCCCAGGAACAGCAGTGCCAACAGCAGCAGCACGGCCATCAGCAGCCTGGTCTGAACTGGGCCCTATCCAACTATCTGGACAGGTATGCATCTCTAAGGCCCGCTGGATCTCTGGATGCAACTGGCCTGAGTGCAAGCCCTGCTCATGCCATGTCTCCCCAACTGCCTGCGGGCATGCCCCACAGCCGACTGGGGTCCTTTGGTGCTGCGATGGGTGGTGGCGCAAAGCTGTCTGGAGGCAGGGACAGTGTTGGGCCAACCTCTCCCCGTCAGACCTTGCAGCTGCAGCAGCATCTGTCAGCAAGTCGCACCAACAGCATGCCTGTCGCAGCTGGGCTGCAGCGGTCAAACAGCTTGACCCGTGGAATGGTGGAGTGAGGAGGCATGCTGCGCACACGGCCTGCGATGGCTGTACGCCCATCTTCCCAACGGATGCTTCAGCAAGAATGTGCTTGAAGCTCCCATGTGCAGAACGATGCAGATCTGGGTGTTTATGAGACAGCTGTCATCGATGCTATGACAGTGGGTCATCGGCCCAGTAGTCGTGTTGTCAGCATTAATGCTGCGACAGCTGGTCGTTGACAGCTGTCAGCATCAATGCTGCGGCAGCTGGGTATCTCACCTGGAATAAGCATTACCTGTGGCCCGCCTGCCAGCCTAGCCGACCCCTGCCCACAGCAGCTGACTGCTGCAGAGCTGCACCCATGGACTTGACAGCTGTGCAGAGTCGAGTGCAGCCTGGATTGAGGCAGTGGATGCAGGCAGGCGAGGGCCAAGGCAATGAGGAAGGCCTTTATCGTGTTGGAACTGAGGCGGTGTGAATTGCTTACCCAATCTAATCGCTGATGTGTGGATGTGCAAGTGTGCAAATGGGTCTGGGGCGGAGCGACAGGTTGGGCTGGGATGAGGCTGGGGATGAGAGGGTGTAACATAGATGGAAGATACTTCAGAGAGTGCAGGTCAAGCAATGTGCTGGAGGCTCGCATGGGCTTGGTGGGTTGGCATTCTGGTCATAGGTGCGGCGCAGGAGCAAAGTTTAGTTCTGTTGAGGGATGATGGTGGCAGGACTGTAGAAATGCGCGTGCGCGTGCGTTGGACATCACACTATTGCAGTGTGCTGAGGCATGCGATGGGTGGACTGACCTACGCCTTGTTTGTTTCTTTACCGCTGACACTGCTGCTGCGTGCTGCAATCGTGAGTGGCTGCCCCAGCAGTATGAGGCCGCTGTGTGTGTGTACTGGGTGTCATGCAACTTTAGAGTGACTCACTCCCATCATAGTCGATGCTTCCGACCTGAGGGTGGTCACACATTGTACGACCGACTGCCGCTGCCACCGCCAGCGCCGTCTGCTGCTGCAGTACAGCTGTGGGGCAGGGCATTACGAACGAGCTTTCAGCTTTTGACTGCCTGGCTCTTGGTTGCTTGAGCACTAAGTGCTCATCGTAGTTTCATCACCAAGCGAATGCCCAGCACCAGCTTTTCATCTGGGTAAGGTGGTGCGAGCAATGTCAGCCAGCTGACTGCCTGGATTGATCCATGTTGTTCGCGGTTACTGGCATGATTGCAGTTTGTTCAGTCTCCGCGCTTGAGGGGTATGCCGCATTCGGCCCCTCTGATTGGTTCAGGACGCCAATTCAGGCAACAGAACAAGAGGTGCATGGTTCAACGTGCGTGGTTCTAAGTCCTCTGATTGGGTGCATGGGTCGAGGGAGAGGGCGGTGGGGTGGAGGCGTGGGGGTTTGGTGCAGCATTGTTGGTTGCATGGGTCAAGGACCAGCGAACAAGGGCTAATCCCTAGGGGCTCATGGTCGTTGGCGGCTGTGTGTTTTACAGCTGCCTTGTACATTTTGAGGTTCACGGGTTTTGGTGAACGGCCAGGGGTAAAGGAAGAAATGATACGATAGGGTTAAGGCGTGAATCAGCTAGGGTGTTAGGGGCGGGCTGCTTGAAGGCGTGGGCGGAGGGGCCCTCACGTGTGCGGTCAGCACCATGGGTAAAGGTTGCCACATTCTCACATCAACACACATGGTTGAGTATGATGCCAGATCCGTACGGGGGCAGGTGATACAAGTGCGGGCATATTCAGGTGCAGGCGTGGCTGCACGGGCAGCAGCGGTGTGCCTGGTTGCTGCTGCGGCGTGCAGTTCGTGGACGGTCCAACCACAGGCGGTGGCGGTGCGGTATGCCGTCAGCGGGCGTGTTGTGCGGGGCTTGGTGGACAGTGGCTTGTACTTGGTGCAGCTGTATATATCAATCTGCTGGCTGGCTGCGCTGGTGCATGGATGGCAGTGGCGGTGCCACGCATGGGCCTCCAGGTGCTGGGGCCTGCATGGTGGCAGCTTCCAGGATGCTTGGTGGCATGTCAAAGTGCTATGCAACATGTGGTGCCCGGGGACTCATCCACTAGGGCTTGATTGGACGTGCCACACCACACAGGGATGACAATGCGCAACAGGGTCATATGGCCTCCTGAGCACAGCACGGACGTTCCACCATTTGTTCATCCGGGGTTCATTTTGCGACTGGGTTGCGCCTTTGAACCACCTGCAGCACTGCAGTAGTGCAGTTCTGTACTGCTGCCACGCTCAACAGCACAACAGAGTTTACAAGGTCGGGTACCGCCGTGGCACCTGTCTAGAGTTGGGTGGTGTATTGCGCTGCTGCCTCAAGGCCGGCACTGCCCATTGTGATGCTTGCTGCGGAGTGAGTGGCGTTTGCGGGCATGCGACATGCGTTTAGTCGTGCATGAGGAGTGCAGTACCGCCTACAGCGGCAGTACAGTACATCTTGATGCAACTGAAACTTTGACTTGCGGTGTTGGTTCCCCTGCTTGGGCCTCCCCTCGTTAGGTGTGTATATTGAAATTGCAGCTGCTTGCTTGCGTTTGCTGCTCTCGCTGAGTCTATGCCTATGCCCAAGCGGCTCGACTTAAACTGCATGCCTCCAGTTGTGGCATGGAATGCTTGTTAGCATCACAGCATGGCTGCGGTGCATGTATTACCTGTTTTCCTGGTAGCTGTCGCGCGCTGGGGCGAGTCGCAGCCACGTTCGTTTGCGCTTTTTTTGGCTGAGACGTTGAAGAGATCATATTATCAGAGTGTGTGTCTTGTGGCCCTTGAATTGTGAAACGTGCAACTATAGTGTACGTGCACCGAAGTTGAACAGGGACGCCGCCATAGATCATTGGGCTTACCGTTGCTTGTAATTTCAGTGTATAAAACACAACGACGCACTCTAATCACACGACAGCAGCTGAGCTGGGCCTAGGTATGAAGAATGAGCACCCATCCTCCCCCATTAACCGCTTGGCTTCCAAGAGGTCATGCCCCGCCCCCAGCACCCCCATCAGCTCTGCACACAACCCCTCCACAGTCTCCACCGCCTGCTCTTCCTCGTACGTTTCACGTGGCACCGGCTCTTGCATGCTGCTGCGCATGCGCATGAATGCATGCTGCCTGCTGAACAGCTCCAGGCCACCCTCTGAAGCAGGCTTGCTGTACGCAAACAGACGGTCAAGCTCCCCCCATCTGTAGGTAAGAGGGCAGGCAGGGCACACAGTGTTGGGAGGTGCAGGCAAGCAGGCATGGGGAATAGGGGACGCAAGCTTGTCAGGCTACAGGTAGCTGGGCTGCATGGATTACAACACTGACACCACTGTACCCCTGAGGCTGAGGCATCCGACAGCACACCCCATCCAGCGCGGCCGGTGCTCGCTTCCAACAGGGTGCTAGGTGCTGTAGTGGGGCGGCTCCCAGTAATTCAGGCTGGCTTGGTCCTCTAGTGATGGTGCTTAGATAACGACTGCCAGGCTCCGGCATGCAGACACATCTGTGACACACCGTGTCATTATTATCATCCAGCGCGGCCGCCACACGCCATGCGACCTCCCGGCCACTTACATGAGATGCAGCGCCGCCAGTGCGCGGCCCTTGTGCAAGCCCACCAGCTGCTGGAAACTCCTGGGTGCGGCTGGCAGTACGTACACGCGTACTGCGGACCGTTCAGCTTCCGGCAGGGCCACCAGCCGCCCTAGCACAGTGGCGCGCACACGGCGGACGAGGTAAGACTCCTCGACCACCAACACATGCAGCAGCTGCACGCCGCTGTCAGATGCAGCATGGCAGACCTGCTGTACAGGAGCTTCCTGCTGCTGCATGGGGAGCACCTCCTCCTGCTGTTGCTGTTGCTGCTGCTGCTGCTGCTGCTGCACAGGAAGGTTTGACTGTGCCTGTATCTGCTGCTGCTGCTGCAACACCTGCTGCTGCTGCTGTTGTGCACCACGTGCTTGTGCCTGCGCCTGTTGCTGCACATGCTGCTGCTGCTGTGCCGCCCACCCCTGTACTTGCTGTATCAGGAAGTCAACGTTGCCCTCTGTATGCGCAGCTGTAACGTGGGTCACAACTTGGCAGCCAGCGGGTGGGAATGCGGTGTTGGCAAGCCTCTGGCCAGGCCCCTGAGCTGGTGACAGGGACAGGGCTGCTGTGTGCGCCGTGCGTGCTGTGTGTGCTGTGGACTGATCAGCACTTTGCAGGTATTGCAACGCCTCGTAGGCCTCGCCCCCAAGCGCCCTGAGCAGCAAAAGAGCCAATGCATGAGTCACACCAATGCCAGGCCTGCTCGGGCCATACAGCCATGGTATTAAATACATGTACGGTAGATTGTCAATTGTGATGTTACGGTACTCAGTGCGTTCTGTAATTCATTTGAGTATTGCGGTCCACCGAGTGCGCAACCCCAGTGCAAGCCTTCAGGCAGCCCTAAGGCTGAATATGCAGGAGTTAGTCACACACTTTGCTGCGGGTGTAGAGAAGCGGCCGATGCCACCTGCCAGGATGAGTCGCTCCACGCTGTACTGCCTCAGTACATCCAACAGCTTGTCACACTTTCCTGGGATGTCATACCTGTGTCAGGGGTGTGACAACGGAAGGTTTAGGGTTGCCAACAGGGATTTGGGGGGTTCTAGGTTTCTGCGGTGGGTTGGGTTGGGGTGGATGGAGCTGGAAGGAGGCAGCATGGGACCAGGTCAATATGGTGTGCGCAATGCATGGGACAGGGTCAACATGCCTTCTGTCGACTGGTGCAGGCCTCGTCATGCCAACAATGCAAGGGTTGACATAATGGATTTAATACCTGCATACGTCAACGCACCAATTTCCGCTTGCAAACACCCAGACTGGGCGATTCCCTGGGTGTGGCAGGAGGTCTGGTGCTGACAGGATGTGCATCGCCGCCTCTGCTGCATGCTGCACGCTGGGTGATACTAGAGGCGGGTCCACCATGGAGCTCCAGGCATGCGTTGTGCTCCAGCTTGATGGTACGCATGCAGGGCTGGCCGCAACTGCGATCTGTGATCAAGCGGAAATGCTCACAAGATAATAGAATGAACGGTCAAAGAGCACGCTACTTGGTTGCAAGGCTTTGAAAGCCTTCCCTCAAGTGTTGTATTTGCAACGACTTTCGGTAACTGTGTCTCCATGGCGTGGCGCACAGTCTTGTTCGCAAGAAGCACATGAGCGCAGAAGCTTTGAGAGGGCGAGTGCTGGCGCTGTATCGCGCGTGTTTGCGTGCTGCGAGGCCCTCAAGCCACCCGTGGACCCAAGAGGTGATTTATGTGCTTTTTATCACTGCTGTTGTTGCCAGGTCATTTGCACTGGGCCTGCAGTTGGTATGGACCGATTGGGGTTTCCGTCTGTGTGTTTCTCTTCCAGGAGCGCGAATACATCATCAATACAACTAGATCAGAATTCAGGGCATCGCGCAGTTTGGCAGATCCCTCTCGAGTTGAGCAGAAGGCAAGTGCGATTGCTGCTCGATGCAACATCATGGTGTTGCACATCTGCTAGCGACTGAAAGCTGCATGCTCGTTTCTGCCCGGCGTGGACTCGAGGGGCAAGTGCTGACAAGCCCCGTTTGTGTGCATACGCAGCTGGCTGAAGGTCAAAGCCGCTTTGACATCGCTTGGCATTACAAGATTCCATATCCCCGTTTGACCCACAAGGGGTCTGGATTCCGGGAAGCCCCCTTACCAGTTGCGAGGCGCAGGTGCGGCCATCGGGCCAGGTGCATGCACATCGTGCCTAGGCCATTGAATCGTTGTGTTCCTTGGGCCATTTGCACTGACACCTAGCATGCCGTGCCACATGCTGTGTTGGGCTGGGCGCATCTGAGTCGCGTCGCGGCAGCATGCGACCGCTGCTGAAGCTCCTCCACCCGCACATGCAGGTAAGGCGCATGCGCAGCAGGCAGCCACACAGCTGTTCAACATCAGCAGGTGCCTCGCGTAATCAGAGGCGCTGACAGACAGCAGCAGCAGCGCAGCATCCACAGCACAGCGGGCGGCAGCAGCTCCAGCAGCGATGCCTAACCCGCCGACAGGCCCGCCTTCAGGCAGCGTGCCCGCACCACCACATGCAGGGGCAGCCCCTGGGGGCCCCCCCTCCAGCAGCAGCGGCGGCTCACTGCGTGCTGCACCACCACCAGACACAGCAGCGCAGCAGGCGGCTGCGGCCGCTGCAGCCATGGTCGCCGCCCGCATGAAACGCGCATCCGAGAGCAATACGTCCAGCAAGGGGGAGCTCAACGGCCCAGGGCCAGGACCCCGGCTGTCCCTTGAGAGTGCAGGCCCAACAGGGAGTTCAGGCACGCCCCCATTAGCAGCGTCCCCTCCAAAACACGCCGCCAGCAGTTTTGCCGCAAGCCTGCATGCAGCAGCCCCACCTGAGAAGCCTGCCAGCAAGCCCCAGATGCTCCTAAACAAGTTCAAGCTGAAGAAGCTCACAGGCCCTGCCGCCACACGCACGGCCACCGCGCCGCCCATGCTGCCTGCCGCGGGCCACACGACTATGAGCTTCCCAGAGGTGAGTGGATGGCGCATGGGGTGGTGAAGCAGTTGCTTCACCACCCTTATGCAGTTTAGAGCACATGTGTGGGTCTGTGGGACCGTCAGCATGCACCACCGTTTGCAGATTGCAGCGCATGTGTGGGACTGGGGGCCTGGCTGCGGAGTATCTGCATGCGTTCACTGTGATCGTGTGTCTCAACCTGCACTGTCGGAGTGTGGATGATCTGACTGGATGATCTGGGCGCTGGCATTGCTGCTTGCCAGAGGTTGCCGGGTTTGCAGAGTTGCTGGTTGCCATCATGACCCGCATGGGGGCCAAGCAGGCAAAGGGCAACTTGAATAACTCGAGGTGTCATTGCATACCTGCACGGTGCTGAGCACGTGAATGCTCATGTGCAAATTGTGCATGCGGATGTGCATGCAACGTCAACTTCACATGCACCATTCCTGTGCCCGCACGTGCTGCGCAGGCGCCGTACGTGATGCCTAGCACAGCCCCGCTCACCTATGGAGCTGCAGCGACACAGAGTGCGTACGGCGCACAGGGCTTTGCGATAAACAACGCAGGTGAGCTGGGATCGGTGCAGAGCCCCTGCGCTGGGGCTCTGGGTCTTCTCAACTGGGTGTGTGTGCGGCTGGGGCGCCTGCAGAGTCGCCCCTTGCGGCTATGGACGCAAGCAGGCGGCTGTGCTGTATACGGCTGTATACGATGTGGTAGTCAGGACTGCGGATCCGACCCCGGATCGTTGCGCAGCACACAGCCCCAAAGACGATCTTACGCACCCAGTCTTGACTAGTCTAGTACCGTGGTTTAGTACTGAATTTGTGGATGTTGTGCTGTGCCCACAGGGGACTCCGATGTGGAAGAGTTCAGCCCGGGTGCTTCTCAGCCCACCAATCCACTTGCGCCGCTGCTCACGCCGTTCCGCATGATGCGGCCGCTGGTGCCAGCTGTCGCGAGCCGGGTGCGTGCGGTGGCGGTGGGGGGTGGGGAGGAGGGGAGGGGGTTTATGGAGGTGCAGGGGAGGGCGGGCGGGGGGAAGACAGGGGGGTGGGGGGAGGTGTGGGCGGGCAGCGCATGCAAAGGACAAGCAAGGAACGAGACCACAAGGTTTGTGCGCAGAGGCAGAGTATTAGTAGGTGGGCTGTTGAAGTTGACCGGTAGCTGACGTGTAACTGTTGGTGTGTTACGTCCCGAGCTGACTGCACTTGTGTTGCATGCTGAGCAGTACGCTGGCCACATACACATCCCATGCTTAAGTGCACGCTGGCCGTATGCTGAAGTGCACGCCATGCACGCTAGTCACACGCTGCTCGCATGCTGGCACGCTTTTCACACGCTGTTTGCACGCTGTGCACGCTGCTCGCACGCTGTGCACGCTGCATGCACGCTAGTCACACGCTGCTCGCATGCTGTGCACACTGTGCACGCCATTCGCACACTGTGCACGCTGCTCGCACGCTGTGCATCGGCCGCAGGCGACCTCTGCGGCGATGGCCAGCATCAAGCGACCGTGGGTGCAGCGCAAGGCGGCAGCAGCCGCCGCAGCTGCAGCGACCTCTCAGCGTAGCATGCCCCACTCCCTGACTGCTGGCAAGCTGCCCCCAGTGGCCCTGGACTCAAATCCCCCAATGGGCTACCTTTGGCTGTGGATGGGCAACTTCAGGTGAGGCGAGAGGAGCCATGGGGCTTGACCAGGGGCTTGACCCTTTGAGGGGATGAAAACTGTATGGCTGTGAGTTGTTTGGATGCCACGTTGTTTGCATGCCCCTCGGATGACCTTGGGCTTGCACCCTCGAAGCCAGCCTCACAGTGGCGCACCAAACTCCTTACAATCTCTTACAATCTCAACGGTGCAGGCGGTGGCAGCGCCGCTTCTTCGTCGCGTCTGAGGCGCCGGGCCTGCTGCTCATTTACAAGCGCATGAACATGAAGGGCAAGGTGCGGCGCTGCTGCTTATTGTAGGATCCCACAATGGCCCGTATCCGTATACGAACACAGGCATACATCAACCGTTAAAAAATTAAAGAGTGTTCCATGTCACCCTGCACCTGCTCTGTATGCATATATTAAGCGGCTGTGAAAATGCCCTGAGGAATCTCTCCAGCCCCATGGATCCCTTGTCGAGCCCTCATAGCCCTTGTGTGTGGTATTACGTGCGGGCCTGAGGTGCCGAGCATCTCGCTGCACTCTCCCCCTCCTCCTTCCTCTCCACCTCTCGCTATCCCTCTCACTCTTTCTCTCTGTACTCCCTTCTCTCTGTACTGCCGACCGCAGGTGTCAAGCATCTCGCTGCGTGGCGCACGCGTGGAGGAGGACGCCGCCGACCCGCGCCAGCTCAAGATCGTGACCCCCACCGGCCTCATCTTCCTGCGCACCATGGTCCCCGAGGAGCGCAGCCAGTGGCTGGCATGCCTGCAGGTGCGGCTGCTGAGGGGTCTCAGGTGACGGGGGCTCAATTCTGGGGCTGTGGTGTTTTTTGGCCTGCAGGGTGCGGCTGCAGGGTCTCAGGTGATGCTGCAGTGGTGTGTTTTGGTGGCCCGGATGCATCATGCATGGCAAGCCTGGTAGCCTGGTAGTGAGTTCGCATGTGGTCCCTAATCAATACGGAACTGCTCACACTCAACTGTACCTCCTGAGCACCGCCCGTGTACTGCTTGGTCTTCACGTGCCGTGTACAGAACATGTACTGCCTGTTACTGTACTGCTCGTGTGCTGCGACATCTCCTGTGCCCCTTGGTACATGTACCCCTCATGTACTGCCTGTGCACTGTGCTGCCTGGTACTGTACCGCAGGAGTCCATCTCGCTGTACGCGCGCAACCAGACCATGGTGGAGGAGCTGAAGGACAAGGGCATCCTGCCCCAGGTCTGATTGGGCTGGAGACTGGTCTGACTGGGCTGCTGGCTGGTCTGACTGGGCTGGTGAATGGTCTGACTGAGCTGGCGACTCCCTGGTACTGGCATGTACCAGCCAATCTGACCTTGCTAGTCTGGTCGGGTTGACTAGCATGGCTGGTCTGGGTTTTCTGGGTTGACTTGCGCTCGTATGTCTGGTGTGTCTGGTCTGACTGGACCTGGCTGCTGAGGGCTGTGTATCGCTGCGCCTGTACGCTGCATGGGCCACAAGCTAATGCACCCACTATCAGCATGTCAAAGCCACAGGTTGTTTGCAAGCCGGTACGATACATGCCCGGCATTTGTGCACCACCGTGTGCAGGCGGGCGCGCCGGGTGGGCCCCTGGCGGGCGTGTCTGTGGAAGCCGCAGACATGGATGTGGAGCAGCGGCGGCGGTGCGTGGTGTTCTTTTATTATACTGCTCATGATGGACTGATGAACTTTGTTGTTGATGATGGACTGAAGGAAGGCATGAACCCCATCCTTGAATGCTAACCCTTCGACCTCAACCCCGGACACTGAGCCCTGATCTCTCAACCTTCCACCCTGGGCATTACAGCCTAAGGAGCAGGCGTGGGGGCAGCTGGGTGTGTGGGGTGGGTTGTGGGTGGGCGGAGTTGGGCGGAGGGGCAGGTTGGGCGGAGGGGAGGGGTGCGGGGTGGGGTTGGGGGGTGGTGTGTGGGGGCAGTGTACGGCGCTGTGGCATCGCTGTGAATTCACAGTCCCATATGCCCCATAACGTGTTCCCTTGCACGTCCCTGGACTTGCCCCATGACCGGCCCATGCGCCGCCCCATGTGACTCACCATGCGCCACGCCCCATGCGCGCCTCCCCATGCACCTCCCCATGCACCTCCCCATGCGCCTCCTCATGTGTGCCTCCCATGCAACCCCCCCCCCCCCTCCATGCGCCGCTCCATGTGCAGCATTCGTGGCCGCATGGCGGAGCGGCTGTCCGAGATCGTGCCATTCCAGCAGGAAGTGGAGCGGCACATGGCCCTGCTGTCCAGCCAACTGCTGGGTGTTGTGTCAGGTGCGCATCGACCCACAAGCCTGGCCTGGCTTGTTCTCTGCTTTGTCTGCGCCATGAAGTGTTGCATGCACCGCATGGGAAAGAGTGTGATTTTCATCAAGCCACTCCCACCACGCCATCTCAATAACGCCCCCGACCTTCTGCACCACCACAACCCACCACCACCACCACCACCACCACCACCACCACCACACCGTATGATGTGACCACAACACACACCTGCACCCGCAGGCCTCAACATCCGGCTGCCGGCGCTCACACCCTCCAACTCTATGCTGCGCCTCTCCTCCATCTCACACACACCGTCTCGCACGTTGGGCGGCGTGCCCTCCCTGTCTTCAGGTGTGTGTGCACCTGTGCTCCTGGGTGTGTGGCACGGGTGTGCTGTGTGTGCCGTGTCCAGGGTGTGTCCAGGGTGTTTAGGCCTGTACTCTAAACACCCTGGAGCATCAATGCCCTAGTCAGAACCCCAACCCAAAGCACCAACTCCAACATCTTGAAGCTTGATCGCTCAGTCCTATCGGGCCCCTTCTCAGTTACCCACCACCTTGCGTCCGGGATCAGCTTAGGGCCCTTCAGGACCTTGATGATTCGCAGGACCTGCAGCTGGACGTTTGGCTTGGGTTTGTGGGAGCGCCCCGACCCTCATCAAACGGCCTGTGGCTGACTGCTTACTTGTTGTAACAATCGAAGCAGCAGGTTTGCTTTCCGGCCCAGGCCTACGCAGGGGGGCATGGCACGTTGGATGGGCGGGGCATGCTCCTAGCTGGCCCGTTCAATATTCGAAGCCGGCGCTGTGCGCGCGGCCGACTTGCAAGCAAGCCCCACACCCTCCTGAATCCTGGACCCTGAAATCTCCACTCTAAATCCTGTGTCCTGCTCCTGAATCCCGCTGGCTGGCTGCCCTCAGGTGGAGTTCACCACCACGGAGCCGCAGCCTCCGACCCGGCTATGCCGCCCATCCGGGACGAGGGCCCAGAGGGCGAGGAGGAGCAGGCACAGCAACCCCAAACCACAGGCTCGGCCCCCCTTGCCACCACGCAAGCTGCCACGGCCGGCACGGCGCCGGCTGCAGGGCCCTCAGGCGCCGCAGGGACCAGCACAGGGCGTGCGGAGGGCGGGGCAGCAGCGGCGGGGGCAGCGGCAGCAGCAGCAGCGGGCGGTGGTACGGGGGCCAAGCAGGGGGCGGCAGCTGCGGTGGCAGGTGGTGTTGGGGTGGAGCAGCAGAGTGTGTATTCTGCGGGTGGAGCGGAGCCTGGGGGCTATGGGTTCCCGTTCTCTGCGATGCACGCGCGCATCCGCAGCCGCAACGCACGCACCGGCAGCCTACAACAGGTGCGGGAAGGCGGGGGATGTGTGTCAAAGGGGGGGGTGGGACGGGCCGGTGGGCGTGGGAGGGGGGGGGGGGGGGGGAA
>BDCZ01000727.1:0-25123 GCA_001662365.1 Chlamydomonas applanata
ACGTCTTCCAGCAGGTACTGTGGCACCTGCTTTGACTTGCCGCTGCCCGTCTTGCCTGCACAGGGCAGTACACAGGCATGCGCGCACATGGCATGGGATACGAACAGATCAAAACAGCCGTTGCAAGCTCAGGCTGAGCACACACACGGAGACAGCGGCACAAGCTTGTGTCGTTGCCTGCATAGATCTGCAATAGGAGCATCTCATCACACCTGACACGATGACAACTTGGTTCTCAGCAATGGCGCTCAGCACCTGCTCCCGGAAGCCAACAACAGGCAGGCTGGCGCGAGCCTCTGCCATGCGCCTGCACCCACAAGAGGTCGTGCGCAATCTATCCTTGTAGCCACAGTGTTTTTCAACCAAAAGCATAGCGCAGGTTGCATGCAAGCGACTCGCATGCAAGCCAGCATGGGTGCCTGCAACTGAAGCAAGGTTGACGACAGAGTACCCGTACCCACTTGAAGCCCGGCTCATCACCCCGCTGCTCCAGCTCCTGGAGTAGCTGTTTGCTCAGCTGCGTCCGGGCCTTCTCAAACGCCTTAGGGTCCTTTGCCCTGTGCGCTGCCAGCCGCTTGCGCCGCCACTCCAACGCTGCACGCTCTGCTTGGATCTGGGCCAGCGTGAACCCATGCGTGCCACTCGGCCCATCCCCGGCCTCGTCCTCCTCGGCCTCCCCTGACAGATACAGTGCAGTCCGCGCAGCTGAGAAGGCATCATCCTCAGAGCCCCACCATGCAAGTGCTAGCTCCTCATCTGGCATGCCCCCCAGCCAGTCCAGATCCTCCTGCTGGTTGTCCAGGTACCCCCCTTGGTCAAATCCCCAGTCATCAAAGGGCCTGAAACTATCTGCCGCTGGCTTTTGTCTGTGAAACCAAAGACAGAGAATGCGCCCTAGCGCAAGGTGCGAGCGCAAGGTAAGGGCCGAAAATAACACTCTTGCCTCATGGGCATTACACTCATGTTGATGCGCCATGTCTTGTGCGTTCGGGAACGTTGGCTGCTTAGTTTAGCCCATTACCCATCCAGTTCATATCGTCGAACCTCTGTACTACTACTGATCTGAAAATAGTGGATCGCGCTTGCACTGCGACAAGCACACGACCTTCGTGTTTGCATGACTTGCTCGTAGCAAGCACGCGCTGGGATGCTTGCATACTGAGCTACAGTTGGCTGTACTGGACACAGCTGCAAGTCTGCGCATGGACCATTAAGGCCCCAGCCCTCAAAGCACAGACGTGGCAGGCGGCTGGGAGAATGCTGCTTGACATCAGTGGTGGTGCCAGGCATTACAGCCCTGGCATGGCGCTCCGAGCATGCTACGTTGCTGTGCTCATATGGCTAAGCAGCCCCCGTGCTGCGCAAGCAAACGAGGATGTGCACATCGCATTCCTTACTGATTGCAGTCAATACTCCGGTACGTGGCTTCATCTGGCATTAACCTACTACTGCAATCAGATGGGCTGATCATTTGACCGGGTGTCAGCAGCTGTCCTGTGCGAACGACAGATGAGCTGCAGCCCACAGCTGCTACTTATCACTCACAGCAACTGTATGCCACTGACCATGTCCTGCAGACTGGCAGACAGTGGGCATGGCTTTCTCCTACAAGATGTCACAGCAGCCTGGTGCAATCACACGTGAGTATGTCATTGGTGGTACTGCTGGCGTCGACCTGCACTGCCTATAATGCACCATCGGCATGCGGCTTAAAGTTCCAGCCTCCACCAAACACCGCTGTGTACTGCTGCCATTCGCATTACGGGGCACCCTGCGCAGGCGTCATGTGCTGTACGGAGGAGGAGCGCAAGCGTTACGACCAGCAGCTGCTCAACCTCATGCCCACACACGTGGCCAAGTCGTTCGCCCACAACGAGAGGACGGGCGACGACTATGCAGCATATAACAAGCCGGGCGCTGTGGTGGATTGGCTGCAGCACATTACACCAGAGGAGCACTGGATCCTGGTGCTGGATTCAGGTGTGGTTTGGTGGCAGGCAGCAGTGGTAGCGGCAGCAGCAGCGGGGACGGGTCAGCAGCAGACTGGTCGTGGTGCTGTCGGCAGGGCTGGTTCATGGGCAATCCAGCGTTATGGTGTGGTGTGGGGTGAGCCACGTGATTCTGCGTGGATGCACACAGCCCTGTTGGGGCTCATGGCATCAGAAACGTCTGTAATGGAATAGTGGGGAATCGTGGTTATCTATGCGTTGTGTGTATGCGTCCATTCACGCGCAGACATGCTGCTCCGCAAGAAGTTCCGCCCAGGGGACTACAACGCGTCACTTGGTTGGGCCGTCAGTGCAGACTACCGCTACCTTGTCGGCGTGACGGTGAGCGGCTAGCCAGCCACAGAGCTGGGTGCACCATTGCTCACATGCAGTCTGTTGGGGTGTGCAAACGTGGAGACGGGCTGGGGCACCACGCTATCACGTACCAGCTTTAAGTAATTAGCTACAGCCACCACATGCCTTATGGGCTTATGGTTGCTTTGAGCTGTTGCAGCAGCTGGCACTCAGCTTCCTTCTCTGCCGCCTCCACAGCATCTCCTTTGGCATTGACATGCTGGTTTGGGTTGTTCAACTGAAACCTTTTGCCCACAGAACGACCTATGGAAGGGCCACATCCCTGAGATTGCCGCGCGCAATGACACGCTGGCGGGGCCGTATGGGCGCCATGCAGATCAGGTAGCTGTGGCTGTGGCTGTGGCTGTGGCTGTGGCTGTGGCTGTGGCTGTGGCTGTGGCTGTAGCTGTGAGCTTGTAACTTGAAGTCCTTTGTGGGCGTGCGTACAGCATATCAGAGCAGGCCTCAACGCCCGCAGCTGCCTGGCCGTGGATGCTGGTTGTGCCCAGGCAGTCGCGCCATGTGGGCTAAAAGCGTTCCTCCCAATGTGCGACTGCCTGCAGGTCGGTGGTTTCTTCTTCATCCACCGTGATGACTTGTTCAAAATGGTGGGTTTGGCAGGCATGCGGATGCAGCGCAGTGTTGGGGCGTGCTCTGCTGGGTGCTCAGCGGCGAGCGATGAGTTCACAGCCAATCTAACGTACCGATGGTGTGGTGGGTGTGATGGCTGCAGGCACCACTGTGGCTATCGATCACTGAGGATGTGCGGCAGGACCCTGAGGCATGGCGGCTGTCAGGGGACCAATACGTGGAGAAAGGCGGCAAGCCTTGGATCAGCGAAATGTATGGCTACGTGTACGCCGCAGCAAAGTCCAACGTTTGGCACAAGTGGCATCTCACCACAATGCACTACCCTACGTACTCTCCTGCTGGTGAGCTGCAGGGGGCTTGCATGCTCTGGAACCTTGCGCTTGCATGACTTTGCTTCGCGGCGCAGTGCTTGCATTGAGACCGTGCTGTGTACTGTTACAAGCTGGGTGCAATTGAGGGTGGGCTGTGTATTGCCCTGTCAGCTCAGCAGCAATCCTGCTGGGTTTGCTCACACCCGCAATGCACCTGCCCGCCGAGTCTCAAAGGTCACACAGTGTGGCAGAGACGGCACAGCCTGTATCGGCTCGAACTCAGATCGTGCCAATTGTTGACGTGGATTGCAAGGGTTAAAAGCCCACTTTAAACATGTGCTTACAAGCACACGATCGAAGTTAGATCGCGAATGCGCTTGCTGGTGTTGGCCATGCTTGGGGCCGCTGCGGCGGCCCTAACGCCCGTTCACGTCGTGTTTCTTACGGACTGCACCATGTACAGCAATTGGCAAAGCTTGGGAATGATTTGGTCCTTCAGGATGTCAGGGCAGCCAGGCACAGTGAGCCGCGTGATGTGCTGCACACCGGAGGAGGAGAAGAAATACGACCGGACGTTGGAACGCGAGGTGGAGACATGGGTGGCCCCTTCGTTCACAATCCACCCAGTGACGAAGGACCACTACGCAGCCTATAACAAGCCCGAGGCCGTCATTGACTGGCTGGAGCACGTCACGCCAAAGGAGGAATATGTGCTGGTGCTGGACTCAGACATGATCTTGCGGAAGCCATTCCTGGTGGAGGACATGCATCCCAGCCCCGGTTGGGCCGTGGGGGCACGCTACACCTACATGATCGGAGTGGCGAACGAACTGGCAGTACGCCACATCCCTGAGATTGCACCTCGCAACGACACGTTTGCTGGGCCGCTGCACCGCCGTGCGGACCAGGTGGGCGGCTTCTTTTTCGTCCACCGTGACGATCTCAAGCGCATGTCCAAGCTGTGGCTGAAGTACACTGAGGACGTGCGTGCTGACCCAGAGGTGAGCCCATGCGCAGGGGTTGGGCTGTGCACAATTCGACAGCTGCATTCAACAAATTGGCGCCATGTAGGACTTTTGATGGGCGCAGCAGCGTGTAGAAAGCAAAGGAGCGGGAGCGGTGGGGGTCGGAGCGGGGTCGGAGCGGGAGCGGGGCCAGCCTCTGTGCGCAGACGCACGTGCATTGCGTGTGTCTTTAAGGGGATGCCCATAAGCACCCTGCAACCAGGCTTGCCCACTGATGAATGCTGAGCCCAGCTGTACTGCTGCCTCCTGCTCCCCTGCAGGCATACCGGCTGTCGGGCGACGTGTACGCCATTCACCCCGGTGACAAGCCGTGGATCAGTGAAATGTACGGCTACGCATTTGGTGCAGCCAAGGCGGGCGTGTGGCACCATTGGGACTCTACCTCCATGATCTATCCCCAGTATGAGCCCCGTGGTCCGTGGCACTGATCAGCACTGTGCGCTGTAGTGTCAGGAAGCAGGAGCCCAGCCAGCCAATTGCAACGGCAGCTCAGTGGAAATGTTTTGGGAACATCACTGAGCCCAGTGTGGGCATTGTCTGGGAGCGGAAGGGGGCAGGGCAGGGCCGTCCAGGCATAACACCGACGCGGGCATGTGCAGGGCGGCCATGGCACGGCATGGCAGCATCGGTATGGGTGGGCCAACAGGTGTACACGCACGCAGTCATGCACATGCACGTGCCCCCGCTGCATGGCACCTTCTGGCACCATGCGTACACAAACAGCTGCACGGCCAACAGGCCGCTGGAGCCCAATAACAACCTTGACTCTATACATGACCCCACCCCCGCCCCACACCATCATCCGAGATGAACAAGCATCAATCAAACTGCTACCCCTGCTTATTCACGCTGCCCTCCTCCCCCTCTTGTGCCCCACTCCTCGCCCCTTCCTACAGGCATCCCCAAGCTGCTGCACTACGGCCTGCTGTTTGAGGTTGGGAAGTACAAGTTTGACAAGCACTGGCACTATGACTTTGATGTCACCAAGTGTGCACCATGGGACCTGTCCAACCCCTCACGTGCCACTGGGGGCATCTTCCCGCCGCCGCCTCACCCGAGCACACTCCCCAACAAGGTAGGCGCTGGGGGTGGAGCAGACCAGGGCGCAGCGAGTGGTGGGAAAGCTGTGGAAGGTCAGGAAGGCAATCAGGGCGTTTGTTAACTTGTGCGCAGCAGGAACACAGCGTGGTCGTACAGCTCCAGGGTGTTACCGGGTCCAGGGGCCTGGGACCATGATGAAGACGGGTGGGAGGCTGGGGGGGTGTACCGGCTAGGACGCTGTTGCCTCACAACAGCGTTTGTCCCCGCCCCGCCGCCACCGCCCTCCTCCTCTCCGCCTGTCACAGCACACCGTCTTGCTGCTCTCCTTGCTGCCTGCAGGACCAGCAGACGGCGTACTACAGGGACTTGCTGTCCATTGAGACGGTGGCGCAGCTGAATGCCGGCTTCTGCGACTACCACCTACGCCACTGCCCGCCAAACCAGCAGATGCTGGACGTGTGCACGGAGGTGAGTGCGTGCGATGCATGATGCGTGCATGATGCGGACGGTGCATGATACGGACCTGGCCCTGAATCCCTGTGTACATTGACGCTTGCATCATTTGTACACCGAATTTCTGTCACGTTGAAGATGCATGTGTACTGTGGACCACGTGCACCATGCACCTATCCACCTATGTTCCAGTACCTCTACTGCGCAGGCGCTCAAGCTGTACGTGGACACAGAAAAGGAGATTGCGCGTGTGGAGGAGGGGTTTAAGTGCCGCGACTGGCATGTGCGTGCGCTGGGTCTTACTGAGGTTTCCTGAAGTTTGCGGCGTGAGGGGTCAGACCCGTGCCGCCTGGCTGGGTAGCATCAGGGTCGCTGTTCCAGTGCCACCCGTTGTTCCAGTGCCCGTGCCCCTGTCTACTTGTGTGTGGCTGCCTGTGCAGCTGGCAGTGTGTGCGCTGCCTGCTGGGTGCAGCGGCTGCTGTAGGGCTGGCGACAATGGCATCTGCTTGTGCCTGTCTTGTTCATGGACAGATGGCTGGCCACCTGCTGCACACGGCTGTGGCATCCTTGCGCCTCGTTCCCCGCCGGCATGTGCCCTAAGTGCCTTGTGCATGAATGTCAGGTGTGCATGTGCTGGCATACTATGCAGGCCAAGTGCCCCGATTGGAAGGCAGCAGGCGAGTGTGAGAGCAACCCAACCTACATGGAGGAGAACTGCATCAAGTCATGTGGCAAGTGTGCAGAGATTGGGGAGAACCTGAAGAAGCCAGAGCCCACGGTGGGTGCATATGATACACTGGCGAGAGGGATGGCGAGAGGGATGGCGATGTGGGCTGGTTGGTGCTTGATGTGTGGGTGCACGATGCGATGGGCAGCAGCAAGACAGGTGTTGGAGCTACAAACTGATGTAGGTGGTAGCCACTGCATGCAGTAAGTGCACGGTGTGGCCTTGATGCAACCCGTTGGTTTGATGTATGGCCCATTTGCCTCCCATGGCGCTTTGCCTGATCTGTTGCCGTCTCACTGTCGCTTTAGACTGCATCCTTATCGCCGTCCTCATCACATACTCTGAGCTTGGTCCTTGTCCCGCATCCCGTGGATGACAGCGCCTGTAACTGTCCCTCTGTCTCTCCTCTGTCGTGCACGCAGGAGACGCTCGAGATGCTGGACAAGCTGCGCAAGACGCTGGCGAGCGGCGGCGGCAGCGGTGGCGCAACCACTACAGAATCACCCAAGGGGGCAAATGAGAAGGTGCCCGTGGATGACGGCAAGAAGAGTGACAGCAAGGATCCTGACACAGCGGCCAAGCAGGACTCAGCTAAGGTCAGAGCCTTGTACATTTTGGGCTCTGATGGGCTTGACCGTGATGCCTCAAGTCAGGGCTTGTGTGTTGGCTTTGTTTCCGGCTTGCTCCAGACCTGTTGCTGCCCGTTTCCTGTCCCCTTCTTGCTTGTTCCTGCCCCTTGTGCACCACATTCCGTACTCCTGGGCCTCCTTGGCGTCCCCTGGATGCCTGTGGCCTGGCATCATGCAGTTGCCCAGCATGGCTCAGCATTTGGTCGTCCTTCTGACACATGCGTGATGTCTGATGTGCCCTGCAGGCTGTGAAGGCGGCAGCACCCAAGGACAGCCCACCTCCCCCTAGTCCCAGCCCGAGCCCCAGTCCCAGCCCAAGCCCCAGCCCAAGCACAAGCCCTGCAACACAGACAGTCGAGGAGAAGGTGGCTGAGATGAAGAAGGTGGGGGATGATTTTTGTATGTGACTGTGGGCGCCTGCAAGGTTGGGCTGCACTCAACCCCCATGCAAGCTACATGCTCTCTGATGAGTGTTGCCCATATGTGGGGGCTGCATCAGGTCACTCATTCAGTGGAGTGCCACTTCATATCACTTGCTAGCCCCTTTGCCTTGTCACCAACTGCCCCTGTCCGCTCTCGTCTGCCTCTGCTACAGCCATCAGATGCTCCTGCTCAGGTGCTCGTTCCCAAGTGCCGTGTGTTTACTGTACTGTTACGTGCCATTGGTTTGCTCCTCACAACCACAGAAGATGGAGGAGCAGCTGCAGCAGTCCAAGGACAGTGGCAGTGACAAGAGCAGTGATAAGGGGATGGCCAAGGACCTGCGCGGTTCAAGCCGTGGTGCTGCCAAGGACAAGGCTGGCACACTGCGCAAGGACTACCTCGTGCGCTGCTACCGCATGGTGCTCGCGCTGGACGAGGTGTGTTTGCTTATCAGCCGTCTTTTTGCCTGGCTGGAATGCTGCCCTGCTGGGCGCCCGGTTGGGTGTCCAGCTGGGCATCCGGCTTGCGGCCTGGCTTTTTGCTTGACTGGCTGTCTGGCTGGTGCTTGTGGGGTTGCCAGGGATGGAGAGTAGGGAAGTGGAATGCAAAAGGGAAGAGGGCTGGATGCAGGGGTAAGGTGGCAACGCCAGGGTCGTGCACGTGGGTGCATAGAGCAGGCTGCGGCCTTGACACCTGCTGGTTCTGGAGTCTGTCTGCCTGAACTGGATGCAGGTGATGCTTCGGATCTGGTGCTGATGCAGTGACATGTCGTGAACTACTGGTTGGCAACTGATCACGCATCAGCACCATGTGTGACTTGAAGCAAAACGAATGGCGCACGCAGGTCAAGGAGTGTGTACAGGCGGCACGCGAGGGCAAGGAGTATGTGCGGCGTGGTACACAGCCACCAATGGTGATTGGAGAGGCCGATGACGATGCGGTTGCTGGGGCAGGGGAGGATGGCGAGGGCACGGCGGCGGATGACGCGGACGCAGAGGATGCACGCTTGGTGAGGCACGCAAAGCACCGGCTCATCAAGGACGAGTTGGGCAAGGTGCGCAGCAGCCTGTCCCCGGTGCCGTTGGGGGGTCTCCGCCGCGCACTGGTTCAGTTGGTTTATGCATGCAGTTTGCGCTGCTGACGTTCGTCTGTCTACCTTTTAAACAGCACACAACCGGGTGTGTGAAGGGTCATGCGGCGCTGAAAGCAACGGGGACGGCATGAATTGCGCCTGGACAGTTGGGTGGTTGGGGCCGGCATGCTCTGTGCTCGTGCAGCCCAATCCAGCTGGATCACAGCCACTCGACCTACAAATCATGAGCTGAAAACCCACATGGTAACCAATGGTTCTATGCTGCAGGACCACGGCCGTCTGCTGGTGGGAGATGGGGAAGCAGGCGCGGGCGTGGAGACACCCCGAAACAAGCGCACCAGTGTCGCCAAGGCAGTGTCACATATGAGCACATGGCAGGCAGCAGGGCTGTGGGTGCTTGTGCTGCTTGTGTTCCTTGCGGCTGTCCCCAGGCTGCTCAAGCTGCGCAGGCGCCAGCGCTCAGGCATGCGGACGGAGTGAGTCACTGCTTGCTGTGCAGCAGGCACGCACGCTGTGCGTTCTTGTGCAAAATCGTATTTTGAAAATGATTTTTGGGGCTTTCTTCATTCCAGGGGGGCAAGGGACAGACAAAATGCGAAACAGCTTGGAAATTTGAATGACCAGATAGTGAGCAGACACAGCAACCAAGACAGTCAGGCTGACATGCTGTAATACGACTTGTGACTAAATGTTGAGTTCCTACTGATCATCAGCAACCAGCAGAGCACTTTCATAGCCCAGCACTTGGCTTGTTCTTGTTACAGCGTATGCTGTTATGGGTGCTGCGATCGCCCAGCACAGCCTGCAGTACGCGCGGTCCCAGAGCCCCAGCACGCGGTGGTTCCTGCGGTGCCCGTTCTGCTCAACGGCGTGCAGCACCACCGGGCAGCTCAGCAGTACTTTGTGGCTACCCCACACAAGCTCGGCACTTTGCCCACCACGGTGCAGCCTCCGCTCTTGATCAGCACACGCAGCTGCCGGCACCGGCTGACATCCAGCTGCGTCACTTGTGTGTAGGAGACGTCGACAGTGGCCAGGGCCTGGTTGCGAGAGAGGTTGAGGGACGTGAGGGCAGAGCAGCCAGAGAGCTGCAGGTTTGAGAGCTGCGAGCAGCCACGCACATCCACTGCTGGAATGCGTGGGCACTTTTCGAGCGACAGTACCAAGAGCTGGCTGCACGCGCGCACGTCCACTGAGACAAGCTGCCGGCAATCGATGGCAAGCAGGATGCGCAGCTTGGGCCACCTGCTGCAGCTGAGCGCTGTGATGCCGTAGCAATGGCTGACATCCAACTGCTGCAGGCCTGGAAGGAGGGAGCAGTCCGGCAGGGGCAAGCTGGTGGCAGTGAGCTTGAGGCGAGTGAGATGGGGAGCACCAGCCGCTGGCAGCTGGAGGCTGGTGGCTGCACACCCCTCCAAAACAAGCTCCTCTAGATTGGAGTTTGAGGAGAGGTCCAAGCTGCTGACAGCCGTCTCGCAGAGCCCAAGGCAGCGCAGTTCGTGGCACCCGCTTGTGTCGACCGTGGACAGCTGCTTGCAGCGGTTGGCGACCAGGCTGCGTAGCTGAGGGCAGGTGGTGCAGTCAAGCTGCGACACCAGGGTCTGGCTTGCGACCAGGTGCTGCACATACAGGGCAGCGGCAATAGCCATGTCCTTGTTCAGTGTAAACAATACCACACGTATGGGGAAAGATCAGGCCGGTAGGACACTCTGGCTCACAACTGTGACAGTGTGAACTCATGTGCAGACATTATAAACATTGTTACTGTCCACACAGAGGAGGGGGGATCAGGGAGTCCCAGCATTCTTGAAACGGAACACTGAAGAACGAAAGAACACGGCGCCGTCCACATAGAGCACCCGGTGGCAAGCAAGGCCACCGGCCAGCTACAGCACAACCCACGCTGACAGTTTGCAAATGCAACAGGTCACACCGTCACAGCGTCACAACCCGCGCACCTCCCTCTATGTGTGTGCCGCACCTGGAGGCCGGGTGTGTGCTGGAGGTTCAGGTGCTGCAGGTTCCCGAGGTACTGGCAGTCCAGGTGAGTCAGCTTGGGGATGGCTGACAGATCCAGGGCCGGGATGGATGCAGCCAAGGAGCAGTTGAGGGATGTGAGGTTGGGGGTGTAGATCAGCTCGTCCAGGTCTCCCAACGTCCAGCATGCTGACACATCCAGGTGGGTGAGGGCCAGGCGGGGAGCACCACCCGCCAGGGCCAGCCCTAGCCGAGAGATACGTGTATTGCTGACGGACACGTAGGTCAGATGCTGGCATGGCGACAGGTCAACAAACTCGATGGTGTTTGTGTTGGAGAGGTCGAGGTGCTGGAGCTTGGGGGAAGCTGAAAGGTCCAGATGGCTGGGCGCCCGGCACCCCATGATGCTCAGGTGCTCCAGTGCTGGGAAGAGGGTGGCATCGAAGGGCTGGGCCACATGCATGCCAAGCAGTAGCAGCACACGAAGGGCATGCAATGGCTGAGGTGGGTGCATGTGCACCACATGCTGGCATGACGCGGAGGGATGGCTGGTGTTTACCAGGAGGTCTGTCAGGCCTGCTGGCAGGTCTGCCAGGTGCAGGCCTGCGCTACACCGGTCTGCTGGCAGCTGCACTGCTAGCCGTTCGAGGCGTGGGAAGCGGTGCAGGCGCAGGCAGATGGGTGCCCCCTCATCCAGATGTGCCTTGGAGATTGTTGCAAGCAGGGTCATGACTGCCGCATCCACGCAGTCACGCAGCATGCGGCATGCGCAACGCGCCTGCGCCGCAGTGTTCAGAGGACCTGCCTGCCCTTCTGTCTCCTCTTGCGCCTTCTCCTTGTTCGCCTCCACATAAAGCCTTGAAACCAGCGCACTGCCTGCACCGCCATTCCGGCCGCCTCCGCGGTCCCCGCCTGCATGGCACCTGCCACCGCTGCTGTCCTTGCCTTGTCCAAGCTGCCTGACCAGCCTCCTCAACGTCTCTCTGTCGCACCGGAGCGTTGCAATGCCAACCCGGCGCTGAAGGTCATGGGGCAGGTGCCCGTAGAGCCACACACCTGCAGTCCAGCGGACCACGCACATCATGCACAGTCAGCAGCGGCCACATGGGTGCATGGCCCAGTGCTGGGGTTGCGGAACTTTGTCGCAGCATTGGCACAGCATGGACCTATGTTGAAGTGCAGAGACGAATCAGCTGTGCGCCACCCTTTGGATTGTCCGATTATGTAGCTTATTTAGTTATTATGTACCTTCCCAACCGCACGAGTTCGGGGCGCCACTTGTCGAAGCAGCCCCAGCGCGCTGGTCCACAGTTTCGTTCATTTCAATTGCATACTGATATCGGAGGCGATCTCGGGTGCATGTAGGGTTTTTTGTGAGGTAGGTTTAAGAATGCCCATGAATGCTGCCATGCAGCAGCGTCCCGTTGCTTTATGTCGTGGCGGTCTCTCGGGGGGCAGCAACCGCCATCACAGTGATTTGAATTAGATTAGAGCGCAGCAGCGCTTCAATTAATGCTGTGTTGACTCAATTACAGCTCCTTGATTTCAAGGGCTTTTGTGTTCTCTGGTCTGGTCTTCTTTTCCTTGGCCTTGTTGCAGTGTATGTTCCAGTGCATGGAGCAGGATAGCAGAAAAGTGTGTGTGCGCGTGGCCTCCCTGACCAGCAACATGGACGGCATGCATGCTGTGCTTGCTGTGGCATGCTACTTGCATGTGGCTTACAGCTCGCACAGATCCCGCGCATTGTAAAGGTCAGTGTGCCTCAGCATTTTTAGCATGTGCGCTTTATAGCCCTGGAAGAGCAAAACAAGAAGCTACAGGTCGTGAAAGCCAAATGCACTGAACAAGAACACCAGGGCGGTATGTGTTTCATTTTGCGTCTTGCGCCGCTGCAAGTTCTCTGAAACCAACCACATGCTGGCCAACCAAATCCGGCGCAGGGATGCTGGCCTATGCCAGCGTGCTCTGCCAGCCCAGCTGCAGGGCAAGTTGATTACACCAACCGGCATCAGCCGGAGCAGGCACGGGTGCAGTCCACGGCTGGCTCCAAAGCCCATTGATAAACCACCAGCTGTGCATGCGCTTGCTCCTGATGCCACTGCGGCACAGCACCTGGACTATGCGCTACTTGCTTTTCTGCTGCTGGTCTTGCTGCTGTGCAGCCATCAGCTCCTGCAGCGCACTGTGGTATGCTTCCCGCTGTGCAGCCCACCACGCCATGCGGCGTGGCCGGGCTGCGTGCTGCGGCAAGGGCTCTGATAGCTTGCTAGCCAGTGCGTCGGCCGCGGGTTGTGTGAGCACCACTGCGCCATGCTTCAGCAAGTGGTACACAGTAACCTGAGTACGAGTGGGGCAGGTGATAGGCACACGTCAGACACCACGGTCACACAGTTTCTGACTGCATCGGGATGAGCACATGTGAAGGTGACACCATCCACATGTGCGCATGGCCTGCGACTCGGTCCAATCTTATCATAATGCCGGCAACGCGCTGAATGGTTTGAGCGCATACGCACTACTGCGCATGTCGTAGCACATCTAGCCGCCCCATGACACCGTCACAAACGCAATGATTGTGACAGCAGTCAGGGCCGCTCCATGCATCAGCCGCACCTGCTGCCATGGCATGATGAACACATCCGGCAGGTTGCCTGCACCCTGCCGTAGGGCCTCGCCACCATCTGCCGCAGCTTCCCCACTGTCCACGAGCAGCACGCTGCTGTGTGGCACGCCCTTGAGCAGGTCATCCAGCAGCCGCTTCGTGTGCTTTGTCTTAACACGGCCAGCATCTGGGTCAGCTGGGGGCACCAGGGTATCAACCAGGATGAGCCGACCCTCGTTCGCGCGTGCTGAGAGCGCACATTTGTAGCCCATCAGTTGGATTGCGAGCGGTAGCTTGTGTGCATGCGATCGTGGGCGCGGCCCATGTGCCACACCACCGCCCTTCCACAGTGGTGACCGAATGGAGCCATGGCGTGCTCGGCCTGTCCCTTTCTGCAGCCACGGCTTGCGCCCACCGCCCTGCACCTCCGCGCGGTTCTTCGCCTTGTGCGTGCCTTGCTGCCACATCGCGCGCAGCCAGCGTACGACGCGCTGCAGGATGTCAATGCGCACAGGCACGTTGAAGATGGTGCCTGGCAGTGTCTGAACGGCCTGCGGCTCCCCACCCATGCTGAACACAATGGCCTCCCTGTCTTGGTAATACACGGGCTGCACGGGGTACTGCACCGTAAGCGGCCCAGTTGGCGCTGTGGGTGGGAACGGCGATGGTGCTGCTTGCTGCGTCGATGGCGCTGCTGACTTGAAGGATGAACGTGCTGCCTGGACTAACGATCTGACACTGCCATCAACTGGCGTGACTGCTGGCATGGTCGATTGAGGTGCTAAGCTGGCTGATGATGGGACGCACGCAAAGCCCCGGGAGTGGCTCGTGTGTGCTCCATTGCTGATCAGGGAGCTGGCAAGCTGCAGCAGGTTTCTGGACCCTGATGTCGTAGCTTGGCTTGTGGTGGCTGCTGAAGACAAGCTACACGAGCACGCCTCGCAAACTGCCCCTAAAAGGCGCTGAGCTACTTGTATCCGCATTGCACAAAATGACTATTTGAAAAACAAACTGCGCACGAACAGGGCACAACAAAGTGTAACAGTGAGAATGGGTCAAAGCCGCGTCGATTTGCCAGCATCTTGAGGTGCAGTCGCTGCAGATGTACTGAACGTACAGATCAGCTACGTAAACTGGGTAGGATGTAGTGAGAGGCAAATGCTTCAACCCAGGCCAGCATTTGGACCTGTGTACAGCAGGCCCATCAGGACGCACAGGAGAGCAGCAGCTGCAACATCACACCAGGAGCATGGCAGTGAGCCATGCAGTTCATCAGGCCGAGCCAAGCCCGCATGGGCCACGCACCATGCGCTCGAACGCATGCAGACCAGGCTTGGCATGCGCGGCAGCATGCCAGCAGCCTCCCCACAGACAGACCAGCCCAGCAGCATGGCAGGTGACCGGCAGGGAGGGCATGTGCCAGAGCTTACGCAGTTGCCACAGGCTGTGACTCCATCTGCAAGCACCAAGTCGAAGCCAACCCCATCCACCACACCCACAGTCAACAGGCGCGGCATGCATGCCGCAGCAGTAGCTACCTTGATCGCCAGCTACTTTTCCCCGCTCATACGCTTGGGCGGTGAGCAGGGCGGTGCAGCGCATGCCCTCAGCACGGACTCATGCCGTGAGCTGTACCGAGACTTCCTCACCCCACCGCCTGATTACTCAAAGCGGGGCCCGATGACTGTCACGCGGCTGCCGCGGCTGGAGCACGTGTGCACGTCATGCTTTGGCTCATGTGAGTGGCCTTTTCAAGCCAACCTTCTGCAGCTCTGAAGGCGTCAAGCCAGCCAAGCTGAAGGACGGCTCATTTCATTCGATTGCATGCGTTGCCTCCAGCCACCCATACATGCGCTAGTCCAGCACCCTGCACAACCTACTCTTTCAGACATGCATCCCATGACGTGTTGTGCGCTGGACTGTGTGTGCCTGCAGGCGCTGGCACCAACTGCCTCATGCGCATCCACGTGACATACCCTAAGGGTGGTTATCCTCTGGGCCTGGGGCCACCCTACCCGCTGGCCATCATCACAGCAGGCTTCCTCATTGCCTCGGAGCAGTACCGCTCATATGCGGACCACCTGGCCAGCTGGGGTACGTCTGGTGGCTCACTGTGCTGCGCAAAAGCCTATGTCGGGCGTAGGCCCCGAACTGCAGCGGCTGAAGGCACGCTATTGTGGACAATTATGAACTGGGGGCCGGCACCTCATCCTGAGCCCAGCCAGGCCTGTCACTGTGTTGCATCCTCTAACATGTATCTCTAGGCTGACTGCATGCACGCACATTGCCTTTCTCCATCCTGCAAACCAAATCGACATGTCACGCAGGTTACACAGTACTGCTGTACGACAAGCTGGAGACCGTGAGTGATGTGCTGGATGACGTGACGAGCGTGCGCGCGCTGCGGCAGCTGATTGACTGGGCGAGCTATGACGCGCTACTGCGGCGTATTGCCGACACGCGGCGTGTGTACCTTGTGGGTCACTCACGCGGTGGCAAGCTGTCCACATTGGCTGCGGTCAAAGACCCGCGCGTGGCCGCGGTGTGCCTCCTAGACCCGGTGAGCTGCTGCCTGCAATGCCACCGTCTGACTGCAGCTCATCATAAGCTCATACCGTAATACTGACAGCTGATCGATTCATACAACCCGTAGCGCTCATGTGCTGGCTGGAGCCTTTGGACATGCCTGCGATGCTGCTCCGTGATGAGTGCCATGACCACCCAAGAGCCGCGCAAGCTGTGATTTGCTGAACGCCACCGCTGCATCCCATCGCATGTCCCACATTTGCCGCTTTCTCTGGCCAAACCCTGCTCCTGTGTGATCGCTCCTGCAGGTCAACAACACGGTGTATGCCCCCTTGGCGCCCGGCTTCCCGTCCGCCACTGCAGCACTGGAGAAAGAGGGCAAGGATTGGGAGTCTGCGCGCGTGCGGCCGCCGTCCCCCATTGCTGCAGGGGATGGACCAGGCACATTGCAGGCCGGCAGTAGCGGCATCAGTGGAGGGGATAGTACATCAGCACCAGGAGGGGCCACATGGCCAGGAGACATCACCCTGGCACCAGGGGCCAGCGGCAAGAAGGACAGCAGCAGTGGGGGCAGCAGGTTGGTGAAGCTGCCAGCCCGGGCACCAGTGCCATTGGCGGTGGTGGGGTCTGGCCTGGGCAGTGAATGTGCCCCCCGGGGGTCCAACTACCCGCAGTTCTTTGATGCTGCGCATGGGCCAGCATGGGAGGTGTCCATTCGAGACGCAGGACACTTTGAGTACCTGGACAACCCATCGCCGATTCAGAAGGCACTGTGCCCAGCGGGGCCGGCGCCGGAGGCGGATGTGCGGCGGGTGGCACAGGTGTGAGATTGTCGGACTGTGGGTGTGGGGCCGAGGCGGGTGGAGCGTGTAGCAAAGGGGCATGATGGGGACGGTGCATGTAGCGAGGTTGGAAGAGCGACACGACAAAATGATATGCACAGTATGCAGCTTTGATCCACACCATCTCCATTATATCTGAGCATCATATCACATCCATGTAAAGATGTATGCTTCCACTTTGAGGGAAGACCGGGCGCTCTGCTGACTGCTCACTGTCTTTATGGCCCGTGCTGTGCTGGCCATGTGGTTGTGTGCAGGCAGTCGTGGTGGCATGGGCTGAGACCATGGTGCGTGGGCGTGGGCGAGACGTGCTTGACCCTGCTGGCCCGTCTGTATACCCTGGGGCATGCCCACAACAGGACGGACTAGACGCACCAGCCTCCGGTAGCGGCAGTAGCGCTATCAGCGGCAGCAGTAACAGCAGCAGCAGTAGCAGGCGCAGTAAGGCAGGCAGCAGGTTTGTGGATGTCTTGGATGGTGCAGCTCGTAGTAACGAGGCGGACAAGGGCGGACGGCTACCACCTGCATGGGTTGCTGTGGAGCAGGCTCTGGGGATTGGGCAGAGCGGGGCAGCCATGGCACGGCCCTTGCCAGCAGCACCGCCACTTTCAAAACAGGCGCCTGGCGCGCTAACAGCAGGAGGGACAGGCCAGCTGCAGCAGCCAGCTTTGCTTGCCCCGGCACCCCCTGAAAGTGGGCAGCAGGCCAGTACAGGCATTGTACCAGGCTTCAGCACACAACCGTCTTGGTTGCTGGTTGAGCCCCCTGATGCTCTGCCTGCCGCACCGCTTGCAACCGTGGACGGAACAGCTGCTGCAGCGCAGCTAGCCGCACCATCCACCGCCTCTCCTCCAAGCAGCAGTGCGGCTGCTGCTTCAGGAGAAGCCAACAACAGGAGCAGAGCAGGTGGTGTTGCTGCTGGTAGCCCGCTGCTGCAGGATGGGGTGCGTGTGGAGCGGGGGAGTGTTGCAGCCACACTTCCAGCCTCTCTGGACGCACTGATGACTCGTGTGAGGTATGAGACAGGGGGCGCATTGGAGCTTGTCATGCGGTACAAGCACTTTGGGGCATAGCAGAGCAGGTCAGAGGCGTGATAGTGTGGAGCGAAGCATAGCGAAAACTGGCGAAAGCACAATTTTGAAGGTATCTGGGCTCAGTATTCGGGAGTGTTAGGTATTCCGCACAGATAGGAGTTGATGATCCAAGCATTCATGGTCAGGGACATGCACACACCAGAATGTTGGAGAGCGTGTTGCAAGTGATCCTTCGGCTTGTAACAGTGATGAGCAGGTGAACGCCTTGCATGCAGTGTAAACACACAGCAGCTGAGCAGCATGCACCCTGCACGTTATCTTACCATGGGACCTTATGCATGACGCCGTTCAACCATTGTACAGGCCGCAGCATTACTGTGCATTGCGTGCACAAATAAACAAGAACCAACCAATGGGATGGCCTCATTGCTTGCACAAAGATTGGGCTTCACCTGATCATGCACTTGATAATAATAATAACACGGCGTGTCACAGATGTGTCTGCATGCCGGAGCCTGACAGTCGTTATCTAAACATCATCACTAGAGGACCAAGCCAGCCTGAACTACCGGGAGCCGCCCCACTACAGCACCTAGCACTCTGTTGGAAGCGAGCACCGCAAAGGTTAGCAGCTGGCCGACACACCGCCCGTGGTCAACAGCAACATGCTGATGCCACAGGGCACCCAGGCCATACATTGGCGGGCAGGCAGGCCGTATGCGGGGCGGGCGGGACGAGCATCAGGCCCGGGAGCCTAGGGGTTGGGTGATGTGCCAAACCAACTGCGCCTGTGCAATGCACACCTCCAGAGCGCAGGGCATAGGGAGCAGCAAAGTACGCGTCAAGATCAAGCAGCTTGCCCACATAACCTCCTCCACCCCTCCCTGCCCTGAGCCAGCTGGTACCATGTACCCTGAATCCCCAACTGCTCCAGAGCGTGCCTAAGGCCATCAAACCACACTGTGTGCGGCCTCCCTACAGGCCGAGCCAGACCCTGAATCCCTGTGGCAAACATCATCTGCTTTACCAGCCGGCTGTCTTCTCTGCGTGCCACTGCCACATGACCTGCAAAACGCATGCGTCTATCAGCAAGCTGTTGCCTCAAAGGCTTGGACTTGCGAGCTCAAACAGGTCCGCGTTGGAGATGCCATCAGGGCCTCGGCGTGTGCCCGTGATGGAACGCAAGCATGTGGTGTGAAATGTATCCAGCGACTGCAGCTGCCGTTCCACCAGGGCCCACGACTCGGGCCCTCCATACAGCAGCTTGGGCATGACAAATGTGCGGCACAGCTGTAGTTTCGTGCTGAGGGCGGCGCCGCTGTGCGCGCGCAGGACTGGGCGCAGCTGGCGGAATGCATGTCCAGCCCCGCACATGCGCCGCTGCAACTCCTTGTCTTGCTCGCCATTATGCTGCACTGTGATCATGCGCTTGCTGTTATTCTGTTACTCTTTTGCAAACTGAGCCCATCATCTAACCCCTCTTTGACCAGCCGCAGGTGACAATTGGCGGACATTGGCGGACTGCATGAAATCTCGCTCCATGCACTTTTCGCTACATGCAGCATGCTAGGTTCACCTAGCAACAGGTGCTCTAGCCTACTCTTCCCGTTAGTCGCGTGCGATCAGGAATGCCCCCGGTCAGTCGTCCTACAACTCTATCCGGCCGGCGTGGCCGCTGCCCAGAATAAGTTGATGCGTCCTGCCGCAGTGATGTGCATACTGCAGTAGCGCGCGCATCGTGCAGCACACCGCGCATGAAATGGGCTGGCTGTCGCTGGGTGCGCCCCCTGCCGCTAAGTACACCACGGCAGGTCGCGTGCAAGACGGATCAGCATGCGGCGTGGCATTTAGAGCGGGGTGACGTTCAGCAGGGTATGCATGGATGCACTGTCTGTCTTTGGCTTGAGCTGGACTATTTCTCAGCTGGCTTCCTCTAGCCGGATCCTCCAAGCAAGCTGCACCTGACGTGAGCTTATCAAGTGCTGCGACATGGTGCGCTGTACAAGATTTGTGGCCTCTTATGCAACCATTGCAAGTTGGTGGGTGGTTGCTTGAGCCTTGTGGTCTGTTGCACTGACACGGATGTGTGCAGTATGCGGCTGTACATGCTGTACCTCATTGTACTGCATAAATAGGGAACTGAATGGGCGCACCCGTTATTCTGTCTCTGCTTCAATCAGCCACATGCCTTGACGCGACAGCCTGCACAATGCTCAGGATTGGGCAACCTCAGCAGGGAAACGCGTCCCTCTGCAGGTACCATGCCACCACCAGGCGCATCCCAAACTATAGGTGGTCCGCAGCGCCATCGGGGGGATCCGTAGCGCCATCCCTACTGCCTGCTGCAAAACTCCAATCCACCACCGATGCGATCCAGAAGCCGCGAAGATGGTTAGAGGTGACATCTGAGCACCTGCGGGTCTTCAAGGCTGCAGGTGCCATATTCAGCGACGATAAACCCTGAATGATGATCCCTGTCTTTACATCAGACAGCTTATGGCGCTCATGTGCAATAGACTGCGGCGTGCCGGATGCTCCCATGCATGTGGCATGACCATGCGTAGGTGTGTGCTTCTACAAGTACAGAGAGGCGGACAATGACTTGCACATCCTGCTGGTCAAGGAGAATAGTGTTTGGACCTTACCAGGTATGCAGCTATGCACACCAATGCCACGAGCAACTCAGATGCAGGCAGAAATGGAGGCCATGTTGGCGCATGCGCACACTGGGTGGGAAGCGGCTGGATGCAGCAGAGACTGTGCGCATGACAGCTGCGCGGGAGGTGAAGGAGGAGACGGGAGGCATGCTGGCTGCACGGGATGTCGCGCCTCTGCTCAAAGAGTGCCCTGCACACTGGTGCGTCCTTCGCCTGGCTTTGGATATGAACGGTCCAGCTCAGCTGTGAGGAAATGCCACCACGACCTGCCTATTAATGACTCTCTCTGGTGCATCTTGATCCGCACCTGTGTTTACAGTCTTTACACCTGACCTATTGGCCTGGATGCAGGTGGGCTGATGGCATGTATGCTCTCTTCTTCGTGCACATGCCTGACAGCTTCGGCCTCCCAGTCCTACCGCATGCAAGTAAGCTTGTCGTCCAGCTTGCAGTTCCCAGTTGCTACACTAAACCTGTACGAGCAAGCACTGGATCGTACTCACTTCTTTTACCGGTCGTGCATGTGGTGGGGGTTCATGACGCAGGTGATGAAGATGCACTGATGGGTGCTCAGAAACTGTGCTGGCAGTCCCTGAAGCGATTGTTCTCCATCACAGGTCAACCATCTGGGCAGGGCACTCACCACACCAGCAGCGTACTGCACATGATGATCAGGCCCAGGACAGCTATTGGGGTGTATTTGAAGGCATGCACACATGCGATGGCTGCAGGCCAGCACCTTCCATATGGCCCCAGTGCAGCAGCAGAAGGGGTCGACCATGGCGGGATTGCCACCCACCCTGCCTCTGTGGCTCCAGATAGTGCTGTGATGGCTGGTGCAGCCTGGGCACCAGTTTCTCCAGACAGCAGGGCCGGTGAGGACAGGGACAGCGGCAGTGACAGCGATACCGAGGTGCACAGCTTCGCAGCTGAGGACGGCGACCATGGTGCTGTGAATGTGGTGCGGCGTCCCATGCGTGCGCTGATGGCTCGGGACCAGCTGCTGGTGAGGCGGGTGGACCAAATGCTGGGACAGGTCTGGCTGGACAAAACGCGTGAAGAGGAGGTGGTTGAAGTGCAGTGCGAGGCTGACCTGCAGCAGCTTGTGCAGCTGGCAGAAGCACGCGGTTTCAAAACGTAAGCGGAGGTGCTGCCATGCTGTGTGGCACGTGCGTATTTTGAAAGCAAAGCTTGCATGGGAGTAATGCAATGCTCGTCATCATCAATATCAATTGTCAAACACGTGCACGGCTGCTACGTCGCTGACTTGTTTTGCATGAGCTCGCTGAAGGGCTGGCTCGTCCATCATGGCACCATGATTTTTTAACGCCACTTTTGAATGCAGGCTCGTGTCTGGGTCGAGCAGTACATCATGGGATGTGCGGATTTCCATCACAGCTGAGAAGCGGGCTACTGGCAGTGGGGCTTGGCCAGTCTTTGAGAAAAGGTGGAAGTACAAGAGAGCCATCGAGTTTGTGAAGAGCCTGCGGCTGGTCCCAGGTCAAACCGTTGCGTTCAGGTACAATGCTGCAGGGCACTGAGGTCCAGCAGGGGCATGGGGTGGCGGGGAGGGTGGACGTGTTTGTGGGGTTGGGGGGCAGTAGCGGCATCAACGGTGTGAACGCATGTGGTGACGGAAGGTGTCGGCCGTGTTAGCCGCTGAGGCATGCAGCTCAGATGGCACCACAGGTACCAGGCTACCAGCTCGTGTACGGCCTCACTCAGCAAAGCAGCTGCTTCCGGGCTGGATGGGGGTCTCTGGGAGGTTTGGATCCTCTGCCGGGCAAGACTGAGAATACACAATAGTTCTGCTGCCCATGTCATGTTTCCCTGGATGCCTGTAGACCACCTATGCCTTGACCTATGCTTGTCTCGATATGTTGCCATGCACCCCACAGGCTGAAGCATGGCATGGATAGCGAGCGCGTTTTGGAAATAACACGGGTTGCCATTGCAGCTGGGCTACACCCTTGGGTCGTGGAGAACAAGTGTGTGCATATCTTGCCGCCTAGTATGCCTGATGCTCCGATGAAGCTGCAGGCTTGCACGCCATGTAGATAAGGCCATTTGGTAAAAAAGATGTCGTTTCACTGCAGGGGTGCACTGTTGGAGTTTGACTGGGCCTGTTGTATTCACCATCGCAGGGTGACAGTCTCCTTGATCAACGGCGGCAGCGCAGGCAGCACAGACAACACAGGCGACGCAGACCAGACCAGCAGCATATTGAGCACCAGCAACATAGACAATGCAGTCAAGCCCAGCAGTGCAGTTAAATCCAGTGGCGCAGTCAAACTCAGCAGCATTTGGAGCACCAGCAGCGTACGCAACGGTGTCCGCACTTGGGCTGGTTCTGTCCGGGTTCTCTTGGAAGACGGGCAACTGAGTTCAGCTGCAGCCAACGACCTGTTCAGTGGTATCTGGTGTGGTGCTTACGATGTGGTGGAGGTCCAGGATGCAGATGAGCAGATGCGAGCTGTGCTGGCAACGCTGGCAAAGGCGCGCGGCTTTGAAACGTGAGTATGTTTGCAGTATTTTCTTAAACACCTGTACTGTTATCCCCTGCACTGGTGTGCTTCTGCATACTGCCCTGCCTGTTGCTTTGCTGTTGTGTGGCCACATCTTACCATTTAATGTTCAGTTGGTGGTAATGCAGGCTCGGCTGCCTTGGTGCTCTGCGCACAGCTCTGATCTGGCTTGTACATATCATTTTCTGTGCATGCACACTTGACATCATCAACCCAGAAGAAGCCCTGCCTGCTACAGAAGGCCCACTTGAGAACAGGGATGCAAGTGGAGAGGGTGACAGCAGCAGCAGCGAGGCAGCCAGCTCAGGTACTGGGCCCATCGTTCGTGTCACCCTTACTCCTGAAGCGCGTGCCATGGGTGCAGGTGCCCCTCTGGGGCCCTTGAAGCTGGCATGCCGATGGTCAGATGTCCTCAACCTGCTGAAGGTGATGCGGCTGTCCAAGGGCCAGGAGATGGTGTTCCGGTACGTGGGGCATCCAGGCAGCCATCCTGAATGCCGTGGACATGCAGATCCTTACACACTGCACAGCCAGCTGTGCATATGAGCCGTGGGTCGCCACGTGATACAAATGTGTGGGCAGGTTTCTGAACATGCACATGTGGTCATTATGGTGGGTCCTTGCCACTGACCTGCAGGATGAGGACATCGGACCGACTTGTGGAGCAACTTGAGAAAGCCGCAGCGCACCAGCGCCTGTACATCAAACAGTACTCTCGAAGGTATCCAGATCGGGCTGCATGTGTGGGGCAAAATGCTGTGGCATGTAGAGCATGGCCCCGCTGTGGGCAAGTTTGGCCTAGTTCTTGCTCCGCTGCATGGCATGGTGTATGCGTGTATCACAATCGATCATGCAGCTGCTTCAATGCCAATGGTGGCCCTGTGTTCCTGGTCATGTGCTGCGCTCGCAGCTACCTGGTCGTCAGCACTGAGCCGCTGCAAGAGTACAGGTGCATGCCACCACAGAAGACCTATGTGGTGGGTGTACCATCTGCTTGTGTGCTGTGCTGTGCTGTGCTGTGCTGTGCTGTGCTTTGGGTTGTGAGCGAACAGCGCGGAGGAAGGTGCAGTCTTGCACCAGGGCCATATGACTAACAGAATGGTCTGCATGCGTGCGCAGGCCGGAGTTTGACAGGGCCATTGTGGGTCGAGCGCTCGAGGTGGCTCTCACGCCTGCTGCAATCAATGCGGCAACAGGTGCCAGCAGGGAAGGCCTGAAAGAGGTGTGTGTCAAGAGCAACAGGTGGTGCCAGGGGCAGGCTGACTGGCTGCTCAGTCCGTGGCATGGGCTGCTGTGCTGGTTTCCGGGACCTTTGCAGCTTTGCCTTGCAACCACACACTGTGCAGGCGCTGGAGGGGTGGCTGGCATCGATCAAGCAGGCCACCACGTTTGGTTACGATCAGGATGAGATGGATGCAGAGGCAGAGCAGTGGCAGCAAGGCAGCCAGGACCCAGCCAGACGCAAGCCAGCGGCAGATAGTTTCAGGCCTTTTGATGACTGGGGATTTGACCAAGGGGGGTACCTGGACCACCAGCAGGAGGATCTGGACTGGCTGGGGGGCATGCCAGATGAGGAGCTAGCTCTTGCATGGTGGGGCTCTGAGGATGATGCCTTCTCAGCTGCGCGGACTGCACTGTATCTGTCAGGGGAGGCCGAGGAGGACGAGGCCGGGGATGGGCCGAGTGGCACGCATGGGTTCACGCTGGCCCAGATCCAAGCAGAGCGTGCAGCGTTGGAGTGGCGGCGCAAGCGGCTGGCAGCGTACAGGGCAAAGGACCCTAAGGCATTTGAGAAGACCCAGGCGCAGCTGAGCAAACAGCTACTCCAGGAGCTGGAGCAGCGGGGTGATGAGCCGGGCTTCAAGTGGGTACGGGTACTCTGTCGTCAACCTTGCTTCAGTCGCAGGCACCCGTGCTGGCTTGCATGCGAGTCGCTTGCATGCAACCCGCGCTCTGCTTCTGGTTCAAAAACACTGTGGCTACAAGGACAGCTTGCGCACGACATCTTGTGGGTGCAGGCGCATGGCGGAGGCTCGCGCCAGCCTGCCTGTTGCTGGCTTCCGGGAGCAGGTGCTAAGCGCCATTGCTGAGAACCAAGTTGTCATCGTGTCAGGTGTGATGAGATGCTCCTATTGCAGATCTATGCAGGCAACGACACAAGCTTGTGCTGCTGTCTCCGTGTGTGTGCTCAGCCTGAGCTTGCAACGGCTGTTTTGATCTGTTCATATCCCATGCCATGTGCGCGCATGCCTGTGTACTGCCCTGTGCAGGCAAGACGGGCAGCGGCAAGTCAAAGCAGGTGCCACAGTACCTGCTGGAAGACGT
>BDCZ01000728.1:0-20334 GCA_001662365.1 Chlamydomonas applanata
CCCCACACACCTGCATCGGCAGCTGCCCCGTGAACTCGGGCCGCGTGACGTCACACAGCAGCAGCTCGTTGTAGCCGCTCGCGTGCCACAGCCGCGACAGCTCCAGCGCGTTGGCGCTCAGCGTCTGCAACGTCCACGCCACCTCCTCACTGAGGTCACTCAACACCACGGGCACCGGGGAAGATGGTGGTAAGTGGCAGGTCATGTCGGCAGTGATTTGGGCGGTGGATTGGGCAGTGAGTTAGGCAGGTGGATTGGGCGGTGGATTGGGCAGTGAGTTAGGCAGGTGACTTTGGGCAGTGCTTCAGGCAGTGAACTGGGTATTTTGGGTTGAGCTGGGGTACCTTGGGTCAGGCGAGCCAATTTATCAGCACGACCGGTCTCTCTCTCTCTGTGGGGCAAAGCGGATGAAGACAAACATCACGCACGCACGATACGCGCGCACGCACGCAGGGGCCACACATACATGCACGCACACACGCACGCACCGCGCCATGTTGATGTTCGCGTGCCATGATGCCGGCAGCTGCCGCGCCACCACCTCCCGCCGGGCCACAGCCAGGGGGGACCCCTCAGCCGCATCCAGCAGCGGCTCGAGGGGCACCAGCCCCAGCCGCGACCGCTCCACGGGCGACCTGTGCATGTACGTCAGCGGTACCAGCGCGGTACAGCTCAGGCGGTGCGGCAGTACAATCACGCGGCCGTACACTCTTTGAGCTGTCCACACTGTGCCACAGTGCGTCCCGGGGATCGGTCAGGCTCATGGGTGGGTTCGTTGGGAAAGGCTGGGTCGACTCAGGGGCCCACAGGGCGCTGCGCACCTCAAGAAACGCCTGAAAGTCAAAGCAACAAAATGCAGGCGCACGCACGCAGCTGTGACGGAGCAAAGCAACACACAGGCAGGCACAATATATACAGTTATATATATATTAGATATATATAACTGTACGCACCGGATGACGTAGTCCACGATGGCCTTCTTCATGGCCGCCACGTACTCCGACACCATCTCCTCGAGGGAGGAGCGCACGAGCACGTCGTAGAACTCCAGGGACACGTGCGGCGGCGGCGACGGCGGCACCTGCGGGCCGTAATGATGCGCTCGTGCAGTTCAGACGCATTTAGCGGCGGCGAGAATCACAGCAGCACGCCGTGTTATTGTTGTTGTTTATTTTAATAACAGCCCCAGTCGCCCCTGACGCCCTGCCAAGGTCGTCCAGTGTGTGATCGAGTGAGGCGTGGGATGAGAGCGTGTGTGTATGGCATGAGAACCGGTGCGAGCAGGGAGCTCGAGGCAATCAGAAAGCAGGCAGCCGGGGTGCGGTGCCGGGTGTGAAGAGAGGGGGCCGGCATGGGGTTGTGTGCTGTGATGCTCGCCGCTGAATGCGCCTGGTGCTGGACCCCCTCCCCCCAGAGAGAGGAGCTGCCTCGCAACCCACGCAACAGCAGCCTGCAGAGTAGAGCTACACAGCAACACACCTAATGATGATCTCGAAGTTCATGAAGCTCTCAAAGGTATGGCTATTGTGTATATATAGGTATTCTATATATATACATATATATGCACATGCGACAGCAGCCCACGCACCAGCGCGAGCGCGTTGCCGGCCCACTCCTCGCGGAAGGGTGCGACGTGGCGCGACGCGTCCACCCCCACCTCTATGTAGTAGTAGTAGCTGCGGGCGGGGTGGGTAGGGCAGGAAAATGAAGCAAGCATAGCCACAGCGATGTGTCATTCAAGGGTTGCCCGCAGGGCAGCACGCCCTCCCATCGCGTCGTCAGGCATCGTGCGGCATGGTGCGGCCGCGTGCGCATGGCAGGCAGCGGTGCGCGCATGAAATGCCTGCGCAGCCCACTCACCCACCCACCCACCCGACCCACCCACCCCAACCCCACTTCACACATCATATCGTGGGGGTCGTACCCCGGACCCTCTTGCCCCCACCCACCCACACGCACACAAAACACACACACACCCCAGACCAACCCCCTTTTGTCAATCCTGCTTCGCTACAGGCATCTATGCGCCAACTTGGGCGTACGATGTAACACACCCACACCCACATCCACACACCCACATCCACACACACACACACACACACCACAGAGCAGGCCCCACCGCTCACCGGAGGATCGCGTCCACCATCTGCGCCACGCCCTCCCCCGCTGCCGTGATGCGCGGCACCTTGGCCTCCTGGCCCCCGCCCTCGGGCCCACCCTCCTCCCCACTGCCGCTCCCCGCCCCGGGGCTGTCGGGCGCGGCCCGCTTCAGCCCACTGGACCCGTTCAGCCCGCCCCGGCCGGGGGAGACGCTCCCGCGCACGTCGCCCTGCGGCTGGGTGGCGCTGAGGGGGGGGCGTGGGGAGAGGGGCTTGCTGGTGGTGTGGACCGAGCGCACGTCGGCGAGGGGCGCGCGCGTGCGCGGGGCGTTGGGGTCCGCGGGGAAGCGCTCAAACAGAAACGCGGCCGCGGCCTGCGTGCGCAGCACGGCGGATGACGAGCGTGTGTCTGGTTCATACGTGTGCGTACTGTGCACTACCTTGTAAGCATGTACCGTTATATTACAGTTGTAGCCATACCAACCAACCAACCAACCAACCCCAGCCTGCCCACCCCAACAGCCCACCCGCTCAGCCAACCAACCTGCGCTGCTGGCGAGTAGTTGGCGGCGATGCGGTTGGAAGGTGAATGGTACAGCGGGTCATCCTTGTCATTGAACGGCGCAGCCCGCGTGAAGAGTGAGCGGTCGTTGACCATGGGTGGCAGCTTGCGCCGCTGCTCCATCATCTGTCAGTGTGACAGCACCAGAGCGTCCCAAGAAGCACGCCCAAGTGATCAGTCTGAACACTACACAAGTAAGAGCACTCATACATGTGCCCAACGTTCTGCCGCAGTGGCTGCAGCTAGCAATGTGTGGGCGCTGCTCACTAACAGGGCCAGCAGGGAGCCCCAATGGTTGACCGCGGGACCCGGCAGCTCCCATGCAATCAAACGATGCCCCATGATAACCGTGAAAGGGCATGCCTGCATGTCTCCATGCCCGTCCAGTACAAATACATCAAGCCACAGGTGGGGGCACGTCCCACTGCAGCACGCCTTGCAGCAGCAGCCGCAGCCGCAGCAGCGGCAGCAGCAGCAGCAGGCCCTGCAGCAGCCCGCTGTGCAGCCCTGCAGCAGCCCGCTGTGCAGCCCTGCAGCAGCCCGCTGTGCAGCCCCTCGTGGCGCAAGCTGGCCGGCTGGCGTGCGCACCTTTTGTGCCATGCGCCGCTCATGGTTGCGTGCAAAGCCCTCCACCACCTCCCTCACGCTTAGCTCCGCGGGGTCCCTCCCCACAGAGAACTGCAGCGAGCATGAGCATGTGCATTCATGGGTCGATGCAGTGCATGCGCGTGGTACAGCCGCAGTGCATGCGCGTGGTACAGCCGCAGTGCAGCGCGGTGCAGTGCCATGCAGCGCGGTGCAGCGCGGTGCAGTGCTGTGCAGCGCTGTGCAGAGCAGTGCAGTGCAGAGCAGTGATTGGAGTGCAGTGATGGAGCTCCTGGGGCGCAGGCAGGTCGCTGCAGCATTTGAAGCTGCATGCTGCAGGTGCCCGCAGCCACGGGTTCATGCGCTTGTGCTTGTGTATGTGATGCCCCGCACGTGCACCAAGAGTGTCAGTCGGGCGCTGGCATGGCACAGATGGCAGGTGCGCAGCATGCATGTGAGTGCATGCGGCATTCGGAGTGGTCCGCAGGGGCTTGAATGGCCTGTGCAAGTATGGCTATAGGCTGATGAGTGCCTAGCAGCGTTGTCCATGTGTGCAGCAGTGCTCAGGACTAGGCTCATGGTGCCCATGCTGTGCATGCAACAAGATGGACCTGGTTTCTTCAGCTGTAATCAGTATGACGTGATCGCAGCAATTGCCTAGATGGTGTTGACCGCGGGATAAGCGCTTCGCGAGACATGCCAGGCCTTTGACAACCAACTGCACACGATCGTCACTTACGTCCGACTCTCTGTTCCTGAGCACATCCGCTAGAATCCAAACCAAGGGGTGCTCTTTACCACTGAGCACTGGCTTGGCATATGGGTCGCTGGACCCGCCTTGTATCTCCCAAGCCATGCTTCTGTTTGATGCTTTAGTTATTCAAGTCGCATGTCAGCTCCGTTTGAAGGAAGAATTCATGTTGTGAGTAGCGCGGGGTGCGCGCCACAAGCATGCTACTGATTTAATCGAGTTGTCGTAAACGCACGGGTTGCGCAAGAAGGGGCCGCGCACATATTTGCCCATGACCAATGAGGGGCTTGCGGGCAGCACGTCAGCACGCTGACCATCCACACATATAGTTGTGCTTAAACCTGCCAAATGTATCTAGACCGACGACAACGCTTGGTCAAATTGCATGTGTTGTACTTGCATGCTCAACTGATCAGCATCTTACACCGCACACAGAGTCACGCCGCTATTTGCTAGCTTAGTTTGAGCTAAAGAAGCAACAGCAGCAGGACTACAGCACACCAGTAGTACCTTGGATCTATCCCCGCTTTGTACTGTACATGCTGTACTGTGGACAGCAGAGCTGCTGGAGCACCTTCATCTCTCGGATCATAAGGAAGCAGTCACAATGCCTTCGCCCAACACATACAGCAGGCACATTGGAGGTCAGGAGGGAATGTATGGTATGCCCTGGTTGGTCTAACTTCGAACCCACACCTCCACCTTGAGGCAGCGTAGAAGATACAAGCGTCAGCACGCACTGCATGCAGCCTCCATCTGCATCAACGTCACCTGTTGTACAAGCACGCCCATGTGACAAACCTCATGGACGACTGCAGGCGTTCAAGGCCACCATGGCCACCCTCACTTGTGGTACACTGAGCGGTAGCTGCACGTCTTGCCGTCCACATTGATGGTGCTGTAGATGTGAAGCTCCACGCCCCCTGCCTGGCCACCCGCAGGGACCAAGGGGTGGCTGCCGTCAGAATGAAAACCTGCAGCAGGCGGCTTCACACCTGCCTTGGCGGCCGCGGCCTGCGCAGCCGCGGTACCTGCGCATGTTTCCACAGTTACAGGGAACCAGTTACAGAGAGAAGTTTCCCTGTCTCCCTGTAACTGTTCCTCTCTCTTTCCAGGTCATGCTGTGTTGAAGCAGCCCCCGCAGGATTCCCAGCATCCCTGCACAGTGCACACCCTACAGGAGTGACCGTCCCAACCTGCACACCGACTTGGCAGGGGCGTACGTGCCGACTAGGGATCTGAGGTGGTGCAGCCGTGACCTTGACCCATGCAGAAGCGCAGAAAAGTTGGATTCAAAGAACTGATCACGAAGCAATGGAGGGTGTCCAAACCCGCGCGGGCGGTGGGGCAGACCCAGGGGGCGACTGGGACGTTGGAGTCGCGTAAGTGCCCTGTTCACAGCCACAGGCGCTCTACCTGGGCCTATCTAAATGCTTATGTCCCTGCCGTCATGCACAATTGTAGCCTGCACATGTACATCCTGGACTACCTCAAGAAGAAGGGGCTGACACAAGCGGCGGCAGTGTTCCAGCAGGAAGCAAACGTGCCGGACCGCCCAGTCGGTACGTACATCTGATGTTTCAATCAGACAGATCGTCTCAATGATTGGTCATGATTGGTATTATAATACCATTAAAACATTGCCTCAATCAGGCACATCGGCTCCCGGTACTTAAGGCTGGCTTGGTCCTCTAGTGATGGTGTTTAGATAACGACTGTCAGGCTCCGGCATGCAGACACATCTGTGACACGCCGTGTTATTATTAATATTAATCAGGCACAGGTCCCTGGAGAGCTTGCTGCGCACGTGCCCCATGCCCCCGGCACGCACGCACCTGCCGGCGCCAGCACAAACTCGTCTGTGCCTGTACCGCCATGTGGTTGGTCCCAGACCAGGTCCAGCAGTAGCCCACCATGAGGGCCCCGCTTGCCGATCAGCAGCTTGCCCACGTGCTTGCCTGTAGCAGGCAGCGATGCAGTGCATTCGCAGCAGTGCTTCTTGAATCTTGATGCAGGGCCGTTAGGAGCGTGCGGAACACGCTGCTGCTGAGATGATGGGCCAGCAGCAGGCCCCCGCCACCCACGGTCATCGGCACCCGCATGTCTGGTTTGATGCGCCCCTCTGAAGTCTATCTAGATCAGGCGCAGGCCTTGCATGGGCCTGCAGCACATCCGAACTCGGCACCTCAGCAGGCAGGGTCCCCCGCTCGGCCGTCACCCCGTGCCATGCCGATGGGTACCGGTAGGTTCTGGCTGTTAGCAGCACCCAGCACAGCTTAGCATAGCACAACGCAGCACAGCGCAGCGCAGCACAGGCGCCAGGGCCCACAGACAGCGCTCCATGTGCGCATGCACACACCTGACCGCAGGTCGCGCCGCTTGCAGGTCGTGGGGGTGCCATCCAGCGGGTAGCGCTCCGTAACCTTGAACCAGGAGATGATTGAGAACACAGCCATGCTCCACTGCCTCTCATCCTGTGCGCATACCACACAGGTGCGCGTGCAAACAGTCCGTTGGTAGGATGGTCTTCGTTGCTCAACTGCTCAACTGCTTATGTCAACAATGTGGCCACTAGTCCTATGTGGCTACTTGTGCGCTGCATGTGGTGAAACCAAAATGTCAACAGAGCACGACCCCAGTCTGCGGCTGGTGTGTGACTGCGACGTGGCATACTGTGACGTGGCATACTGTTACACCAACAGGTCCGCAGCGTCGCACGCCCTGCAACCAGTTGGGCCCGCATCACACCCTCACAGTGTGCCGGGACTGCCCGCCCACAGCACCCTCATGCAGCGCAGCAGCGCAGTGGCAGCGTGGCAGTGCACCTGTGAGATGCTGACGCCGCGGATGAGCTTAACTGCCTGCCGTGTGAGGCCACCCAGCTGCATGAGGTCCATGGCGGCGGACATGGAATCAGACAGGGACCGGTCCTGCGCGCGCAGCGGCAGCATAGATAGACTTTGACAGGTGACAGCGCGCAGCACACGGGTGACGGCGTGCAGCGCACAAGTGCGCACACTGCGCAGGGTCCTCTGATGGACCTCATGCGTGGCGCTCAGGGTGCTGCGCTCAGAGTGTGGAGCAGAAGGGGTCTAGATGAACATGCACGCGCATGAGATGAACATACGTACGCTGGGCACGCACGTGCATGGGCTGGGTCGGCGGCTGCAGGCGCCAAGAGAGTGATTGATGCCATGCTGCTGCCGCCGCACACGTGCCCCATGACTTGTTGGTCCAGCGCTTGGCTTGCCAAACATCTACTAGAGCAGCACCAGAACCCACCTTGACCCACTTCCCGGTGACGTCCGGGATGGGCCCCCCTCGCGTCACAGTGTGCCCTGCTGTGGCTGCTGTACTGCTGGCCCCACCAGCCTGAGCGTTGCTCACAGATGCCAGTACAGTGGGCGTGCCCCCTCGGCTGCTGCTGATCATGGTGATGGAGGCGAATGCAGGGCTGGCCTGGTGGCTGATGCTGCCAGCGGCAGGGCGCTGGAGCAGCGTGGCGACCAGGCAATGCGCTGCGGCTGCCAGCATGGGAAGTGCAGGCAGACTCGCAAGAGCGGCAGTCAGTGTCATGCTGAGCGTACTGCCGTCAAGCAGGCTGCGAGGCGCCGGTGGGTGCTGGCTGCATGGTGCTGTGAGGTTTTGCTCCACTGTGTGCACGAGCCAGGCAGCAGGGTTCACCCACTTGTGGGACTTGTAGTGGATTTTTTGAGTGGGAGTGGCAGGTGGCACGTGTGAGGCCACAGGTGTGATTTCACAGTGTGCCGCAGCAGCGGAGACACTGCGCCCGCTGGAGCTGCCACCAGCCAGCAGCAATGGGACGGCAGGTGATGCCATGAGGGCACTGCTCGTGCGGCAGGCCCCTGCTGGGCGCGTCGACAGATGGAAGCACAACAACTGTGGCACATGATCTGGCGTGGCAGCTGGCACTGCTGCTGTCCTGGCAGCAGGTACCTGCCCCACACAGCGCCAGCGCCCCGCGCTCCCTGCCTGTGCCCTGGCCTTTCCCTGCTCAAATGCATGGCGCAGCAGGCACAAGTATGCACTCATTGAGCGGTCCGTGTGCATGGTGGTGTGCATGCTGCAGCCATGGGAAAGCGCACGAGTGGAACGCGCCAACCTCCCACGGCATGTGGTGTGTGCCCAGCAAGCATGCGCACAGCTGCGCCACCCACAGCGGCTTGCACTATGCACCCACTCAGCACTAATAATGCAGATGCACTCATGCCTGCTGAATGCCTTTCACAGCAGCGTGTGAGCACAGGTGCATGCCACATGACATTTGGGCCCGGCAATGCAGCGCATCCAGAGTTTTCAGCATACAAACGCACATCGCCGCAGGGCTGCTTGGCGTGGTGCATATTCGGCGATTAGGGTTGTTGGCTGGTGCGCGCTGGTGCTGATATTGGGTGCTGGAGCGTCGTAATGAGGTGTTCAGAGACGTCTGGGGTGTCCTGGCGATGCGACAGGCTTTCAAAGCACTCAATGACTGCTCACTCAACCGGTACGCTGAGCACATGGCTGCTTTGGGAGCTCCTGCTTCATTTGTGGCCATGCTGGTTGCCTTGTCACACACTGGCTATGTGAGTGCCAAGTAGGGTCCGGCCAGCCTGCAGTACGGCTGGTGACATGGGTGCAGTACGCCAGCTGCCCACAAATGCCGCCGCCATCAGGGCTGTACAACCGATAGCGCAGCATGGAAACGCTTCAATGGTGATTGAGGGACATGTACTGCTGTCGGCGTTGCGGTGCTGCACTGCTGGTGATCTGGGCTTGCATTCGGCGTACGCGCCTCAGCCCTAGCCAATGTCAGTGGCAATGTCAGTGAATTGTAGTCCCATGGTCGTGGAGGAGATGGAGCAGGAGAGCGCACCGCGCAGGCCCCAATGCGCACATCACAGCAGGCAGTATACGCTACGCGCCGGCGGCGGGGTGGGAAGGGTGCCTGCCCGGCCGCCGGCACGTGCTCAGGAGTTCCAACTGTCCATGGCACCTTTCGCCAGCTGTTGGCCGCCCACGTGATGCCTTACGCCTCCAGCGCAGACCACTTGTGAAATGGTGGCACCCACGCCAAATGCGCGCTCGCGCTCCGAGGTATATATATATGCGCCGCGTACTGTCCACGCTCCCGCGGCTGCTGTGATGCTGGTTTGGTCAAGCACATTCTTCTTACTCCAGACATTCAACGCGCCATTTGATGCATCTGCTGTGTTTCACCAACCGTAGGGAGGAAGTTGGCCTGACTCAGCATGGCTGCCCGCACTTGAGTGACCTACGGACGCACTATTTGTGCGCTGGGTGTCGTCAGTGCTCGTCATTCCAGCGCTTCCTGACTCTCTGTGCTCTTTGCCATTTCCTGCCTCAAGGTCAATACCCACAGTACAAGAAATGGCCTCTAACATTCCTGACCGCTGGGAGGGTGTGCGCCGCGTTTACACCAAGGCCGACGTGGACAAGCTGCGCGGCACTGTGAAGATCGAGCACACGCTTGCCCGCCTGGGCGCCGAGCGTCTGTGGAAGCTGCTGCACACTGACGACTACGTCCCCGCCCTGGGCGCCCTCACTGGCGCGCAGGCTGTCCAGATGGTGGCGGGTGGTGAGTGGGCAGGTTGGGAGGTTTCCGTGACTGGTTTGCTGACGTGCCATGCCGCGCAGCATGGACAGCTGCCACCTTTTTGCCCTTCCGGCTCCTTTCCTGAGAAATTAACATCCATGCTCTCTCGCCCCGCCTGCAGGCCTCAAGGCGATCTACCTGAGCGGCTGGCAGGTGGCTGCTGACGCCAACAGTGCCCTGCAGACCTACCCAGATCAGTCCCTGTACCCCGTCGACTCCGTGCCCAAAGTGGTGAGTGCCGCGCTCGTTGTGTTCTTTGGTCGGCAGCGCCTCCGTTGTGGTGTCAAATTTGCACCATGCTGGCCATGGAAGCCGTCCTTGGACCACTGAGGTCAGCACCTGCCAACTGTGCGGCTGCTAGGAAAAGAGCTTAGGCGCAGATGGCAGGTGCTGACTGCAGCGGACAAACAAGGGCTGCGCGGTGCCCCCTTGCTGCCAGCACCTGCTCATGGCACACATGAATGCATGCTCCACTGCGTGCGTGCCGCGCTGCTCTCTCTGCTTTACTGCTGACTGCTGCCCTGCGCCTGCCCCTCCCTGCACTTGTGCCCTGCAGGTGCAGCGCATCAACAATGCGTTCCGCCGCATGGACCAGATCCAGCATGCCGAGGGCCGCGGCGACACCCACTGGTTCGCACCCATCGTGGCTGATGCCGAGGCCGGCTTTGGTGGCAACCTGAACGCCTACGAGCTCATGTCTGCCATGATTGAGGCTGGTGCTGCTGGTGTCCACTTTGAGGACCAGCTGGCCTCTGCCAAGAAGTGTGGCCACATGGGCGGCAAGGTGGGGGCTCACGCCAGCAGTGTTTGCATGTTTTGCTGCACTGTGCTGCCTGTGACGCGTACTGCCTTATGCTGTACACTGCCTGCATCGCACTGCCTGCCTCACATAGATGCTGCACGCCGCCACTATGTACTGCGTGCAAATGCATGCCGATGCACGCGCCCCATGCAGCGTGCCCTCTTCATTACCTTCACATGCCCGTCTCGCTCCTGGGTGCTTGTCCCGTGCTCTCAGGTCCTGGTACCTACCAGCGAGTTTGTGCAGAAGCTGACGGCCGCGCGCCTGGCTGCTGACGTCGCCGATGTGCCCACACTGATCGTCGCCCGCACTGGTGCGTGCCTGTTTATACAAACATGAGATCATACTGTGTGGATTTTGGGCCCGGAGCGCACACACTTGGCCCCTATGTCTGCTGCTGTGCATGCTGCTGGCAAGGTGCGCTACACGCATGGGAGGCACCTGCGGCATGTGGCATGCGCCCCCCTGCCCCTGCACAGCCGCCATCAGCTCAGCTCCCCTGTCGCTCTTAAAGTGTATGTGCCCCATGCGTACTACACGGCCCTAACGCCAACCGCCCTTTGCCACCCGGTCGGTCTCACTTTGTCTGCGCAGACGCGCTGGGTGCCTACCTGCTGACGTCTGACATTGACCCCCGTGACAAGGAGTTCTGCACCGGTGAGCGCACGGCCGAGGGCTTTTACAAGATCCGCGGCGGCATCGATTCTGCGATTGCGCGCGGCCTGGCGTACGCGCCGTACGCCGACCTGGTGTGGTTTGAGACGGGCGAGCCATCGTTTGAGGAGGCTCAGCAGTTTGCTGCGGCCATCCATGCCAAGTACCCCGGCAAGCTGCTGGCCTACAACTGCTCCCCCTCGTTCAACTGGAAGAAGCTGCTGAGCGACGAGGAGATTGCAACCTTCCAGAAGCGCATCGGTGCTCTGGGCTTCAAGTTCCAGTTCATCACGCTGGCCGGCTTCCACTCGCTCAACTACAGCATGTTCAGCCTCGCGCACGACTACGCGCGCCGCGGCATGGCGGCGTACGCCGAGCTGCAGGCGCAGGAGTTTGGGCGCGAGAAGGACGGCTATAAGGCGACGACGCACCAGCGCTTTGTGGGCACGGGCTACTTTGACACGATGTCGCAGATCATTTCGGAGGGCACGTCGAGCGTCACGGCGCTCGCAGGCAGCACAGAGGAGGAGCAGTTCGAGCACTGATGATCAGCTCTGTGATGTGTGAGCACTGACGGGGTCCTGGCTGGTGCTATATGTGGTTTTTGTTCATGTGTGTGACTGTGCTCGGGGGGCGCAGGGGAGGGATGGGCCGTGTAGCAGCACAGGTGGGTGATTGCAGCCATGCAACACTGGCCAGCACTGATCGGCCCGGCTGCCTGGCTGCCAGCTCGGTGATAGTGGTCGCGGGGGTGGGTGGGGGGGCTTTTATAGCTTTCAGCAGGATGTACAAGCACTGTTTGTGGACCTGCACTGCTGGTTAGTTTGGCTTGTTCTAAACAGACGCTGTACAGTGTGTGCGTGCATGTGCGCGGCGTGCCCATAATGCGGCAGACGTGCAGTTCCTGTTTGCTCAAGCGTGGGCAGAGGTGTGTGCCTGCTGCAAGGAGTATATTGAGTAGTGGTTCCCACCGGCCTCGAATGAGACAGACGCGCATCCTTCTGCCGTCCTCCAGATCGCCATGTACTTCGGGCTGGGGCATTCTTATTGACCATCAGTAGGCAGGCGATTCCACAGGCTGGCTGCTCAATGGGCTGCTACATGTGATTGATCGAGTGTGCATAACGGGGGTTATGCGGCGCAGTCGTCCTTTGTAAACGAGCTTGACGCACCAAACCTAGTGAAGGTATCCCATGCCACTGCAGAGCAATGCCATCCCAGCTCCACCCCAGCGCCTGCCTGCGTCCAGACTTCAAGCTAAGGTTAGGTAGTGTGCGTGCCTGCCTTGACGATGTACAGGAATGCAGCTCAAGATTGTGGGGCCCAAAAGCCTGCACTGCAGGTATTTTGCTCCTGACCTGCCGCTGCTGGGTCGCAGGCACAGGCCACATTATGCACCTTTAAGATACCGGGTGTGGAAGCATGCACCAGCACGTGCATGAGGCTGCGGCTGCGTTGTGCTGCAGAGCCCCAGCACCAGCCGTCCCGTCTGTCCCGCGCACGCACCACACTCTTGCTGGACAAGTGAGGCCTTGGTCAAGCCCTTTTCCCACTGCTGTCCCAACCTGCACACCGACTTGGCAGGGGCGTACGTGCCGACTAGGGATCTGAGATGGTGCAGCCGTGACGTTGACCCATGCAGAAGCGCAGAAAAGTTGGATTCAAAGAACTGATCACGAAGCAATGGAGGGTGGTCAAAATCGCGCTGGCGGTGGGGCAGACCCAGGGGGCGACTGGGACGTTGGAGTCGCGTAAGTGCCCTGTTCACAGCCACAGGCGCTCTACCTGGGCCTATCTAAATGCTTATGTCCCTGCCGTCATGCACAATTGTAGCCTGCATATGTACATCCTGGACTACCTCAAGAAGAAGGGCTTGACACAAGCAGCGGCAGTGTTCCAGCAGGAAGCAAAGGTGCCGGACCGCCCAGTCGGTACGTACATGTCTGAGGGGAGCATACGTCCAAAAACCGGTTTGTTCAGGCTGCGCATCCTCCGATCAGACTGCAACCCGATGCCTGGTGCCATGACCCAAATACCCGCAGGCGTCCACTACCCGGGAGGATTCCTTTACGAGTGGTGAGCTGATTGGACCCGAACCAATGCTGGCAGATTCATCATTGACCCTTACCTGGCCGCACGCTTGTTGCTCTGCTGGCAGTAATCCCTGACGATGCCTTTGCTGCTGTGGTCGCTGCAGGTGGTGTGTGTTCTGGGAGGTGTTCAAGTAAGTCAGGAAAATTCAGATCCATCAACGGGGCCTGAGCCCTGGCCGGATTGCTATGCGTTGCAGCAGTGGTTCTGATGGCGCTGCATGCGTTAATTGTCAAGTTCTGTGGAGTTGATATGCCATGCACCTTGCATGTCCCCATGTGCATGGCGTGCAAACATGCATCGTACGTATCATTGAATACGGGCACATATCAACACAAGCATACCCGCTATGATTATACGCTCCTGCAGTACGCGCACCAACCAGAACTACAGTGAAGTGAGTAGGATGGTTGGTGTTTTGAAGTTACTGCATGCAAGCTGCCTGCACACTCTTGCACAGCCCTGGCTGTTCGCATGGACATGGTCGGCACAGTGCTTGCATCAATTGGCACAGATAGACAGCTGCTGATCAACAACGCGCACCTGCTGTTGCTGCACACACAATTGCAGGCGGCGATTCGGTACCTGGACGTGAGTCGCTCAGTCGTGCATGAGGAAATACCGGTGCCTGTCTCGTGCAGTCTGTTTGCTGATGTCCTTTTGATGATGTTTTGAACCTATCAGGACCTGCTCCAATACGCAATAGCATGCCTCGGTGTACCAGCATGCTGTGGGCTGATGGTAAGGGGTTGCTCGATGTGCCCTGCAGGTCCAAAAGGCGAAGCAGCAACAGCAGCTGCTGCAGCTGCAGCTGCACCAGCAGATCGTGGCGCGGAAACAGGTGGGCGTCCTGTTAGCTGGAGGTCCGGGGGACTGGAGCTCCATACCTGCGTCACAGGGTTTGCCCACCCAATGTGATCAAGTGAACTGGCATGCGTCACAAATGATATTGTGCGGTGTCCATGGGTGCTGTGCGATTTGCTGGCCACTCCTCATGGAATGTGATACATGCTGCGCCTCATGTAGTGGGACACGATAGGCGCGCCTGGTGCGCGGTGCTCCCTGCTCTCGCAGGGCCTGAATGGCCCGAACCTGGCTGGGCCGGGGTCAGGCATGGACGGGTTGGGCGGCATGGCTGGTGCAGGTGGCGGAGCCGCGGCGGGCGTGGCGGCTGGCGCAGGTGCTGCTGGCCCAGCCGGCGTGCGCGCATCCCTGCTGGCGGCAGCAGGAGGCAATGCATTTTCCCCTAGCCTCCACACCGTCCACAGCACGGGGGGCACACAGATGAGCGGAGGGATGGGTCAGGGCAGCGCGCCTGCGGCCACTGCTGCTGCCGCCCTGCAACAGGGCGCGTCGGCTGGCGGGCTGGGTCTTGGCGGGCTAGGCGGCGGGCTGGGCGCCGGCAGCGCAGGTGCTGGCATCGGCTTGCGTGGGCCTGGCGCGCTGGGTGGGCCTGCGGTGGCGGCCAGCAACCTGCTGGCTGGCACCCGTGCTGGCAGCGCGGGCGGCTTGGGGGGCCCTGACTCACTCACGATGGCTGCGCAGCGGTCGCTCATGAACCCGGGGGGAGGGCTCGGCCCCTCCCTGGCCAGTGTAGGCTCAGGGATGCTGGGGGCCAGCAGTGGCATGGGCGGCCTGGGGGCCCCTGGCCGCATGGGCGGGTTGATGGGGGACGGCATGGGCAGCATGGAGGGGGGGCCAGGGGGGATGGTGGACATGGGCGGGGGGCCGGGTGGCCAGGCCGGCCTGACGTCGTCGCTGCAGGTGCAGCAGCAGGCTGCGATGCAGCACAAGCTGATGCAGCAGCGGCAGGCGGTCGCGCAGCAGCAGGCAGCCGCGCAGCAGCTGCACGCGCAGCAGCAGCAGCAGCAGATGGCGATGATGGCGGCACAGCAGCAGCAGCAGATGGGGCTCAAGGCAGGGCAGATGGGAGGGCCCATGGGGGGCCCGATGGGAGGGCAGGTGGGTGGCCCAGGGCCCCATGGCATGATGGGAAGCCCCTCACTTGGGCCTGACGGTATGCATGGTATGGGTGGCCAGCTTGGCATGCTAGGGGGAGGCCCTGCCGACCAGCGGCAGATGATGATGCGCATGCAGCAGGCGCAGGCTGCGCAACACCAGCAGCAGCAGCAGCAGCAGCAGCAGGCGGCTGTTGCGCAGCAGCTGCAGCTGCAGCGGCAAGGCTCGTCGAACATCGGGCCCATGAACTGGCAGATGCTGCAGCCGAACGGCTCGCTGGGGCCGCCCGCTGGCATGGGAGTGGGCCCAGACATGGGGGGGCCGGCACAGCAGCAGCAGCAGCAGCAGCAGCCCACACCAGCGCCGCCAGCAGGGAAGGGCAAAGGCGGCAAGGGCAGTGCTGCCGGCGGCGGGGGCCGCAAGCGGAAGAATGCCAGCACCGCAGGGGGAGGGACTGGGTCTGGGCACACAGGCAGCGCGCTCGGTGGGGAGGGGGGCCCTGGCAGCCCCCCACCACTGGGGCCACAGGGGTCCATGGGGGATCCACAGGGCGGCATGTTTGGCTGGCCTGGTGGCATGCAGCAACAGCAGCACCAGCAGCACCAGCAGCATCAGCAGTTGGCAGCTGCACAGGCGCAGATGATGGCCGCGCAGCAGCAGGCCGCTGCCGCGCAGGCGGCTGCCAACCACCAGATACAGCAGCAGCATCAACAGCAGCAGCAGCAGCACGCGGCGGCGCAGCAAGCACAACAGCAAGCGCACCAGCGGCAGCAGCAGCAGCACGGGCGCATCAGTGGGCCTGGCGGCATGAGCAGCATGTTTGGGGAGGGCGGTAGTGGGGGTGGGGGCAACAACCTCCTGGATGGTCTGGACGGCCTGGGGACTGGCTTTGAAGACTGTGAGTGGCCTTTCGACGCCAGAGTTGCATGAGAGATGCATGCCTGGCGTTGCCATGGCATGCTCTCACGTGTTCCTGCTGCTACCCTGCCGGTATCGTGCGCTCCTTCACACGTTCCATCCGTGCATGATGTACAGCTCTGTACAGAACTGTGTGACCTGTGCTTCGCAGCGCTCCGTCAGCCGTGTGTGCACACATTGATTGTACATCCCAACGCGCCTTGAAGCAACAGCCGCACCCGCCCGTGAGCAGATCCGTGATTTGTGCTGCCTGCCGCTTGCACTCATGCAGATGACAACATGGGCGACCTGCTAGGAGGCAGCGGCCCAGGGGATGCTGCTCTGGCAGACACGATGCTGGGGGGTCTCAACTCATGAGGCGCACACACTGCGACCTGCGCGAGCAAGCTCTGCTCGTGTGGGGAGGCCTGCGCACGCTAGAGCCAGTTGCCAGGGGGCCGACGTGCCTTGGCTGAAGGAGGAGAAGGAAGGGATGAGGGTTTTGGAAGCAGGGCGCGCAGTCAGGCAGCAGGTGCGGCAGGGGGCGTTGAGGAGCAGAGCAGCCTCGGTCCAGGCTTTAATCATTGGGAACAGCCTGCAGGGCATTCGGTGGCTTTGCATTTAGCAATGCTCAGGAAGAGGTGAGGGCAGGGTCGAAGAGTGGGAGGGTGATTGATTAGTGGATGTGGGAATTTTGGTGGTGTGAGGGTGTGCCCTGGACCAGGGGGGCATGGTGGCAGGTGTTCAGGGGGAACCGAAAGGGAAAGTCCTTAGCACTTCCGAGTGGGCTTCTCTTATCCTTGTCGCTTGTGTGCTGGCACGGGTGCTTACCATGCGAGCGAGCTGCACCAGCAGCTTTCGTGGCATACATACACCAATACACGCCCTTGGAGAATAAGGGGAGATTGATACGCAGAATTATACGGCACTGTGCTGCAGCTGGCATGACTTACAGCGCTGTACGCTGCACAAAACAACATGCAATGCACGACGCACGTGGCACGTATGCCGGGTCGTCCTGCTTCTGGCCTATCTAGCCCTGTCTGTCGTGGGCAGGGTGGCTGGCTGGCTGGCTGCCTTGCAAGAAACAAACTTGCAAGCGATTGTTGCACAACAGTGGCGAGAGGTTGCTGAGCAAGAATGTGGTGTCCTTGCACAACTGCTGAGCAACTGGCGGGGCAGCTGGGATGCAGATCACAAGCCTGCTGATCTTTTTCATGGTACATGCTCAATACTAAGGCGCGTGGCAGTGAGTGTGCTGGTGTGGATGGGGGGGCTCACAGTTTGGAGCCTAGTGAAGCTGTGGAGACTTATGAATGTGGACGTACAAGGCAGCGGACAAGGTGTTTCGATCATGGCACAATATGAGGACCTCTACTTGCCTATGCGCTGAGCACTGCGGCAAGGTCCATGCCCTTCAGCTTGGGTGTAAGATGTGCTCTGGCTGGGTGATGCCACTGCACAGAAGGCAGATGTATACTTGAATACTTATAATACCTGGCAGCGGCTGTGTTCTGAAAAGTGACTACCTCAAAGATAGTGTCGCTGTCAGTACTGGCTAGTTCCCGCCCCTGCTGCGCAGCCTGCTGCTAGCTGCCTTTCAGCCCTTTGTGCTGGATGTCTGATCCCTATCCGGACGCAGCTGGGCGCGATGTGTGACCCACCGTGCCAACAGTGCAATGAACCAACACCTGCATGCCGCCATGGCAGTCCTGCCCCATGCTTGTTGGACTGTGCAATGGAACAGTGTGCCAAACACACCCCAGGCTGCCCCCCCAAATGTGCATGGGGTGCGGCGTGCAACACAGCGGTATGGGTTATTAAACCATGGACGCAAGCGTGCATGCCATACGCCGCCATTGATGCACAATGTAGGCATGTGCCTCGATATGCAGCATGTACAGTGCGTTGTACGCATGACCAGGTGCGCCATCGCTCACATGCCAGTGCCAAGCGATGCAGCCATGTGCATGCTGCGTCTCTGTCCCCCGCGACCCCCCTGGCTGCATAACTGCCTCTCTGTTGCTGCTGCTGCTGCTGCACTGCATGCCGATGTCTTCCGTGCTCCAGCATGGACTGCATGCTGCTGCTGCATGCTGCTGCACTGCATGCCTGAACATAGCGGGCACGTGGCGATGATGCGCCTGAACGTTTGGGCTTTTTTCTCGTTACATGCGCTGAGGCACGTTTCCACAGGTCACCTCCTTGCCACTACCATGCCAAAGATCAGACCATTTACTTGTACTGCGAGCACACGGACGGCAGGGCGAGGCAGGTCAGCGTCGGCATGGCTTTGTAATGCTGCACCAGGCACAGCAAAGGGGGGAAGGCACACAGAGGCTTGCTCACCTTGACGAAGCCGATGTCAGTGGCGTACTCACGGAAGCACTGGCGGCAGATGTTCAGGCCATACTTGCGGATGATGGCGTGGCCGTTGCTGCACACGCGGCTGCAGGGCACAAAGGGCACACAGCACCCCCCATGTCAGCTGCATGGGCCATGCATGAACTGAGACTTCTGTCTGGTGAGCCCCTGGCACGCAGCCTTCAGTTATGAGCCATTTTGAAGCTTCTGCTCTTCGCCTTAGGTGCCACAGCTGGCCTGGCTGCATGGTGCGCGCATGTGCCCAGCCACCACCTACCATTGGCGAGAGCCAGGCCCGTAGTTCTTGGGGTGAGAGTTCCACACGGCGTCGTGGCCCATTTTGCAGGTTGTCAAGAACGACCTGCGACCCCAGAGATTGGTTTAGAGAAGGTCCCGAGAGAACGATTGGAAACCAGCCCTGCAGCATGCGTGCCTACCTGTAAAACCGAGATGAGAGGCAGATGCAGTCTCAGGCACGAGCAAAATGCAACCGGTCACAGGTGTCCCTCTCCCTGTTGTCGCTTGACTGCTAGCGTACATTGTGAGTGTCATAGTTTCTAAAGGGCACTGAGCCCTCTCCGACACGACGGTGGACCAATACGTGCGCACCCGATGCCGTCACCAGACCAAGCTAATCTGCTGCATTGCTGATTGTTGCTGGTGCACCTCAACTAGCTGAGGTATTAGAGATACTTCGGCAGGACAGGCAGGACAGATGGCGCACAATATATGCTATTGCATGCCTGTGGCAGATAGAAGCACAGATGAAAGATGACGTCGTCTGTGTCATTTGCATAATTGCAGTCGCTCTTCCCATCATCATTATCCCTGCCATACTTGTGTGCATCTTTTCCCTCTGTCATTGTATGGGTTTCTTCATCATTTCGACCCCGCTCGCACGCCATGGACTACTGCACCAAATACTGCCACCCAGCAACACAGCCGCTGTCTTCACGCGTCCACAAACTCCTCCACATCCCTGCAACACAAACACACGCAAACGCAAGGAGGCATGGCATCAACAGCTGCCAAGCGAAATGATCACGCTGCGCCAAACCACGCACAAAGGCACAGCATGCATGCCGCCATGCGTGGCAGGCACACTGAACTGCTGGGTGCGGTCCTTGAGGGAATCCCCTGATCAAGCAGGTGGCAGCCAAGTGCCGCACGTGCAACATGCGCGTGCGGGTGTGAGGCACTCTATGAATCCTCACGACATACAAGTGACACAACTTAAACCGTGACACCAGAGCTGACTTGCAGCTGCTGCACCCACCGCCCACTCTTGGTCCACTCGTTGAAGCCTCCCTTCATGACCTGCACACATGCATACAGCAGCTTACACGTTGCAGTCAGCTGCGTAGCTCAGGTTGCATAGGCTTTGGATGCTGCATCACCAAAGTCTGCACATCCTCTTGGGCTAGCACAGATAACGTACTGTACTACTGGGTTCCAGCACCTGATGGTTAGGTGCCCACATGTGACCTGCCAGAGAGATGCCAGGTTGCCAGTATACCAGTACTGAGCCTCACCTGGACGTTCTTGTGCCCTGCCGCCACAAGCTGGTAAGCCGCAATGATGGACCTGTGGTTGGGAGCAAGGGAGGTACCATCGTGTTGGTTTAATGAGCGTGCACCGTTCATGCACTCATCCGACGCGACGGCTTACGTTCAAACAGACACGCTGCTTGAGCGTCTTGTCTGGAGTCTTGTATGCAGGCCAGGTGGCGCCAGCAGCCCAACAAACGAAAGTACAAGGCAAGCAGTGAGGCTGTGAAGAGGCACCAGCCGTGACGCACCCGCCATACAGAACACCAGCCTGACTCTGTCTCACGCCCCCCTATCCCTACCCCCCTGTATTCCTTCAAAACCACCACCACTACCTCCCCCCCCCACCACCCACCACCACCACCCACCACCACCACCCACCACCACCACCACCACAACGACAAAA
>BDCZ01000729.1:4171-17796 GCA_001662365.1 Chlamydomonas applanata
TCCCTAACACGTCATCACAAACGCCCGCCAGCTTGGCCGGCACACCCTACCATGCATGTGCTGTGCATCCCTGCCCTAGCTGCACCTCGCCTTCCCACAGACTCTGCTTCCACGGTGACAATCCAGTGCACAGAGGCAACATCCCGCCACAGGCACGTAATGCCAAGGGCTTGTCAGGCAGCCACTCACCGAACTTGACCATGGTGTAGGGGATCTGGCGCGCCCACAGAGGGGCCACACCCTTGAACAGGCCACCCACACCCTCCTGGCTGACGAACTTGGGCATGCCGTCCAGCAGACCCTTGGCATAGCCAGGGTTCGTCTGCACCTTGACCTGCGCGCAATGACCCAAGTGAATCCCCACAACCTAGGTGATCCATGTGCACAATCCAAATCGCCAGGATTGACGCAGGCACGCCCGGCATGACCGGTCACGATTGCCTCCCCGATGCAGGTATAGGCACCCTTGCATGAGCATGCTGCAGCCTTGGTTGCAGGGAGATTGTATTGGATAAGCTGTCTGGACCTTGAAGCCATCGACATGGCAAACATTTAGTGCTGTGCTCAGCAGCCTACCAGCTAAGCCCTGGCCCGTCTAGCATGCTACTGGGCACGTAACAGGCTGCTGCATGAGCCTGCCCTGCCTTGCACACAACCCCTTTGGGCACCCTGCCAGCAGCCACGTGGGAGGGCAGCCTGGCATGACTGGCCTGGCATCATGCCTGCACGCCCCCCAGCCTGCGCGCCGGGCAAAGCAGCCCAACACATCGACTTGTCTGCCTACCGCAACCATCACTGCACAACGATCTCTGCACATTCAGCTGTGTTTGGTGTCTGCTTAGGGCATCACCATCCCAGGAACTTGTGTTTTTGTTGTACATGTTCGGTGAAGATGCAGAGCAGATTCCTGCAGAATCTGTATGTTTCTCACCTTGACGGCCTCGAAGGGGCACAGTGCAATGTCAGCAAAGAACTCAGCAGAGGCTGAGCCCGCAAGGTAGATGATGTTCTGGTACTTCTTGGCGATCTCCTCACCCGCCATGTCAGCGTAGGTCCTGGCAAGGTGCAGAGAGACAATGTAGCATGGGCGCAGTGAGATGGTGCAGGGATCAGGGCACACAGCCAAGGACATGCATGGTTGGGGGCTATGCGATGGCTGCCTGCAAGCAACAGCTCCCACGCCAGAACCCTGCGCATTGTGCAGCGTGCTGGTACGGGCACAGGTGCAGGCAGGCACAGCTCCATGCACGGATCCAAAGGGCCCGCGCGCCTGCGCCGCACTGCTGCAGCCCCATGCAGCACATGTGCCATGCACGCATGGACCCAAGGTTTGATTCTGCGCCATGCATGCATGCACCTACTTCTTGAAGTACTCGTAGAGGCCGAACTTCAGGGAGCCCTGTGCGGAGTAGCCCAGCAGTGTAGGCACCCAGCCGCGGACCAGGCCAGCCAGGCCCTGCTCCTTGGCGACCACCCTGAAGCCATTGGCGATGCCACCGTACTTCTTCGGGTCCACCTGAATGTTGCACTTAACCACGTCCAGAGGAGTCACCGCCATGTGCGTGCCGCCGCAGGCGATGGCGCCACCGATCGCGCACGCCCTGCACACAAAGGTGTCACATGTCTGAGCTCGAGTTCACGGGCACAGGCGCCTCAGGGTGGCGCTGGCTGCACGCATGGGCCGTCCAACACGTCTGCTTGCAGCCTGCCCTGATCCCTGCCCTGATCTCGCGCAGTGGTGAGTGTCGTTGCACTGTGGCAGGGCTGGCTCTGCTCCAAGCCACTCACTGGTAGAACTCCTGCGGGGATAGCGCACATGGAAGTGGAGCGCGTGAGGAAGTGCTAGCGACAGCGTAACTCAAAGCAACCTAGTGACACCTACTGGCGAGTGCATCACGATCTTCTTGGGCGCCTCCGCAGGGGCGGCAGCCACAATGCTGGATGCCATGGCAGCAGACAGGGAGGTGATGGGCTTCATGCCCTCCTCCTTGTTGGCGCCAAACAGGGTGGCAGCTGCGAACTTGAACATGCTGGCAAGCTCCTCAACGTGCTGAGGGGAGGGAATCCGGGGAGGCGAGGGGCCAAAAGGTGCGGGCAGGTCATTCATTTCATGTGAGGCAGTTAGGTGAGGTGGATGGCACATCAGCGCAGCAGAGGTCACGCCACACCGCACGCACAGGGAAGACCCATGCACATGTAGTCCCAGCACAGGTACAGATGCTTCGCAGCATCGTGGCAGCGGCATGCGCTGCACGCGCATGCACGCGCCGCCATGCACCACTGTGGGCATGCTCCCAGAAGCTTGTGCCTGCCCCTCATGGAGGCTTCCTTCTGGAGCAGACCTGCTTAGCACTCGCCGGCATCACCAGGCAGATGGGCAGCATTGCAGCGCGGCAGGCGGCTGCAGCTGCAGAGCAGGGGCAGACGCACTTGCTCCCTCGAGTTGCAATCGTGGGGAGGCCAAACGTGGGCAAGAGTGCGCTGTTCAACCGGCTGCTGAGACGCCGCATGGCACTGGTGCGACTACTCCTGCACATGCTCCCACTCTGTACCCATACAATCAAGGATCTGAAACACATGTCGGTAACTGAATGTGGGGCACCCAGTGCCGGGCAGCAGCCCATGCAAACCCACAGTATGATGAGCTGCATGCTGTACCCCAGGCATCCCAACGCATCCACGTATGGAGCACAGGAGCATGCTGTATCCAAGCATCCCAAAGCACCCGCATTTGGAGCAGCAAGGAAAGGAAAGGAAAGGAAAGGAAAGGAAAGGAAAGGAAAGGAAACATGGAGCAGCACACATGCCTTTCCGCAATGGGTACTGCAGGTGGCTGACACACCCGAGTCACATGTGACACGTGACTGGCGGGAAGGCACCGCACAGCTGGGGGACCTTGTCTTCAAGGTGGCTGACACTTCAGGGCTGGAGCCCCACGCCCATGAGGACTCAATCACAGTAAGCTTAAACACGTACACCACCAACCACTAAACACTGAATGCCAACCTCAGCAACCTGCCTTAGCACAGTTTGCGCCAGTAGCAGTGCATCTGTGCATGTCACAGAGGGTTCTGCATGCCACAGCCTACCTGCTACCCACATTCGCCGTGGTATGCAAGGTTCAGGAGCAGTTAGGGGTTTGGCTGTGCTATGCACCACCAGTCTGTGGTCTGTACACGCACTTGATTGCTCTCTGCACAACCTCATGAACTGGAGTCTCATGCACCAGACCTGCAGGCTCTGATTCCGCGTGCGTGTGCACATGCACAAACTGATGCCCATGCCTTACGTGCATGCATGCGGGCTGCCTGGCTGCGCAGGGGCGCACGGCGCAGATCACCCGCCACATGCTGCAGAGCGCTCACGTGGCTCTGCTGGTGGTGGATGCAAAGTGAGTGGGTGGCAGAACATTGCTGCTGCTGTGGCCAAGTGTTCATCAATGTCAGACATCATGCACTGAGTTTCACACATCAGTTGGGCAGTACAAGGGACAGTGCACGCAGCAGTACAGCGCACTCAGCCAGACAGGGGTGGCTGATGGCATGGCAGCAGTGGTGAAACAGCGAAAACAAAGTAGACATTGGGCAGTGGGAATCAGCTGCATGGTTGGCTGGGCCAGGTGCGCGGTGCTCAAGGCTCTAGCTTGAATCCACCACCAACAAGGCAATCACACATCCGTGGTGTGCACCACCCTATTAGTATGCTCGCGCCCGGCACAAACACCCTGTCCGTGCGCACGCGTCCAGATGACTTCAGCATCGAGGATCGCCTTGCAGCAAGCAACCTCTCTACAAGCCGACGCGCATGCAAGTCAATGCACATGATCGATTGATTGCTTGTGCATGCAGGGCTGGCGTGGTGGCCCTAGATGAGGATCTGGCACGCTGGCTGGCTGCCACATTTCCAAGGCCGGAGCGTGTGATGGTGGTTGCCAACAAGGCAGAGGGCGCGCTTGCACGCGAGGGTGCGCGACTTTTCCAACTTGATTGCTTCCAGCCTGTCCCGATGCGTACTTCCATGCCTGCACTCATATGTATCTTCCCCCGCTGTGCTTCTGTATTACGTACACATGTATACCAGTACTTCCATACCTGCACCTGCTCACTGCTCCCCTCTTTGTATGCCTCTCCCGCATGCCGCAACACACGCTGGCTGCTACTGTACTGCAGGCATGGATCAAACAGTGGCGGACTGCTATCGGCTCGGGTTTGGGGAGCCAGTTGCAGTGTCAGCAACCACCGGTGACGGTATGACTGACCTGTATGCCGCGCTACAGCCACATGTGGATGCGGTACGGGAGGCCCTGGCGGAGCAGTACGGTGACATTGCAGGCAGTACAGACCACACAGCAGGCAGGACAGGCCACGCAACAGGCAGTACACCATCAGGCAGTAGCAAGAGCAGGAGCCACGCATCCAGTGCAGCAGGCAGCAGTCATGGGTTGCTACAGGCAAGCCAGGACACGGCGGGCTCAGATCTACAAACAGATGTGGACGAATCAGAATCAGAAGGCGAGCAAAGCATTGGAACCACAGCAGAAGCTGCGGCACGGACGGCAGCAGAGCAGCTGGGCACCCCGGGGGGGCCCCCCATCCGGCTCGCCATCATGGGTCTGCCAAATGCAGGCAAGTCGACGCTGGTCAACGCCCTGCTGGGCGAGGAGCGCGTGCTCGCAGGTGAGGCAAGAAGGTGTGGTAATAAGTAGCATAACAAGTAGATAGGCAGAACTAAAAGAAGATCTACTTGATTAGACTAGTTGCTAGTACACGGTTAAGGGCAGGTACGGCCCAGATTGACGGGGATCGTGTTCTGTCTGGCAGCCTACCCAATCCCCCCCCTATCGTGAAGATTGTGCACCCATAAACTATCACGGCTAGCCGCTGAACAGCCACAGGTTCGAAGCAGGCTCTAGCATGCATACAGGTAGAGTGCTGTATTACCAATCGGGTAGTATTACCAATCACTGGGCCTTAGAGCAGGCTGCGCTTATAATTTAACACTCATCTTCTGAATATACACACCCTATCATGTGCCCCTCCTGTGGGTGCAAAGGGCTCGTCTAGTGCATGTGTTATGTTCAGATCAGACACATCATAAGTGTGACCTGCAAAAAAGTGTGACATACCTGTTTGCCTCTGGGCCCTGAAATTACAGAGCTGCCTGCGCCAGCACATGCCTACCGGTAAGTGCTGAAGTGCCATGCAATTTGAATCCATGTTGTTTGGATTCAGTTTAAAATCCGAGCGTGTTGTATTTTCAACCCCATTCAACCCCATTATAAGACAAGCCATAAGGCATGACACTGTGCCGTACGTATGAGTAACCAGAGTGTGAGCAAAACCTGATTATCCTGTGATACCATCTTTTCCTGCACGGCAGCCGTTATGCATGCTTCACATGGGTTGTCCCGCATATGCACATGCAAGGGCAGGGTCTGGATTTGAGCGGATCATGTGAAAACACAGGTCAAGCTCCACGTGATTGGTAATACATACCCTAACAGGAAAATGCCAGAATTTGCCGGGTTCACGGGAACCAGCACAGTCGCACACAGACTTGGAGGCCTGTTATGGCAAGCACATCCCTGGAATCCCTGCTCCGAGCTCTACGTATTGGTCATGTGTCACATGGCCAGCAGATGAGCAGGGGGTGTGCTGCACATGTTCATTCAAATGGTGATTGGTAATACAGCACTCCACCTGTATATGCCTGTGGTGCATTGTGCTGCTGTACTGAGGTCATCAGTGGATCCATACCATCGTGTGATACATCACCGGCCCAGTCATATCTACAACGCTGGTCATTTGCACCTCACACCGAACACTGTACTACACAACATAGAATACATAGAATACAGGCGCATAGAATACAGGTGCATCACACCCACATGCAATGTCATTATGAGCACAGGCCCTGAGCGCGGCCTCACACGGGACAGTGTGGCAGTTAGCCTGGAGTGGCGTGGGTTGCCTCTACAGCTGGTAGATACTGCTGGCTACATCGGCCAGACCAAGGCGGCGGCTTTTGATGACGTGGGGGGTGATGTGGCCTCGGCAGCGCAGGCTGCGGGGCTGCGCACGCTCGCGTCGGCACATGTGGTGGTGCTGGTGGTGGATGCCGAAGAGGCTAAGCGCAGCCGCGTGGTGGGTGCAGCATATCTTAGAACGTACTCAAGGTGCCGTAGAGTGTATTTTTATACAGTTAAAAGCAGTTGGTATGCATCGTAGCAACATTCTTATAGCCACGCCGTGTTATTAATCTTGTTAACATTCTTATAGCCACAGTAGCAGCAATGTTGCAGTGCTGTGGTACTGGTGGCAGAGGCGGAGTGCAGCCGATTGCACGATGGATGCACACACTCTACCTCATTGAAGCTGTACACTCGTTTGGCTGGCAGTTCTGTGTGCGCATTGTGTAATGTATGGCTCATGATGCCTGGCTTGCGGCTGGGGAGGGGGAGGGAGAGAGGGGAGGTCGACTGGCTGCAACCAGCGTGCCACACGCGTATGGACCCTGTGCGCGCACTTGTGCGCGTAGCGGGCTTTACCCAGTGCTGAGCTTTGATTCCCAAAGGTGTTCTGGCAGCAGGCGGACAGTGGGCCCACACAGCACAGCCGCAGGAGCAGGACGGGGTGGGGCGCAGGCTTGGCAAACGATTGCGACGTGTTTGGGGAAAGGAGTGCGAACAGGTTGGGCAGGTTGGGAAGAGGCTTGGCAGCAGGTTTGGGCAGAGGTTTGGGTCAAGCAGCCATCAAGGGCGTGCTCCATGCTGTGGTGACGTGTGCTGCAGGTGCTGCGTGCACGTGAGCTGGCGCTGGTGCGAGCCGTGGCGGATGAGGGCAAGGCGCTTGTGGTGGCCGCAAACAAGATGGATGTGCTGGCTGCTGGTGCGGAGCGTGACGCGTACCTGGTCACACTGCGCACACGCCTGGTGCGTGTGACAGTCGGTGCTGCAGCCGTGCTGTGCGGCCGTATTGTTGTACTGCCGTACAGCGAGCGTACAGCCTGTACAGTCATGTTGCCTTACTACTGCAGCCGCACTGCTGCGGCCGTGCCGTGCAGATGTACTGCTGCAGCCATTGTCCTGCAGCTGTGCTTCAGCTGCAGCCGTTGTGGCTCAGCTGTGGTTCAGCTGTGCTGCAGCGCAGTAATGCAGCACGGCTGCTGGGCCAGGCTGGCCGGGTGGCTGGGTGGCTGCAGTGCATGGCACCACTTACACCTGACATCAGCATGAGACCTCCAGTTGTGCGTGCTAGCATGCATGCTACAGTGACGGACATGATCTGTTAAAAAAGGTAAAAAACCAACATACATTAAACTGGGGTAGGATTGACCAGTTGTGAAGTTGGGTCCTGCACTTGCCGTTGGGGTGGCCGCAGGAGGAGCAGATGCGGGGAGCAGGCAGTCCAGGGCTGGTGGAGCTGTCTGCTGCACATGGCCACGGCCTGAATGAGCTGCTAGCCGCCGCAGTGGACGCAGGACGCTCTTGGACTGCACGGTGCGCGCCGTACCGCTGTACCGCTGTACCACTGCACCGTACCGCTGTACCGCTGTACCGCTGTGCCGTACCGCTAAACTGTTGTACCGCTGTGCCGTACCGCTGAACTGTTGTACCGCTGTGCCGTACCGCTGAACTGTTGTACCGCTGTGCCGTACTGCGGAACTGTTGTACCGCTGTGCAGTACTGCGGAACTGTTGTACCGCTGTGCCGTACTGCGGAACTGTTGTATCACTGTGCCGTACTGCTGCACTATGTCTGTAGTGCAGTTCACGGTGTTATAGTACAGTACAGTACGTAGTCAGGCCACCGTGCACTGTGGTACACTGCAGTACACTGCAGTACATCCCAACAAAACGCATCATGAGACTGTGTGGTGCACCAGCAGCAGTACGCTGCGCTTCGGTGTGCTGGTGGCCATGAGCCCAGCTCATGAGCACCAAGTTCAGCGCAGCTGGCTTGGCCTCACTTCCAAGAGTCGAGCACTATCTCGGCATCATCTTGCATTACCTGCTGTGTTGTGATGTCAAGCATCAAGTGGCCCAATTCAGTTCTCACGCTTTTACTAGCCTAGTAGGTGCTGCGCAAGCTCTCGTGTGCGTGGGTCACGATATGGTCCATCGCCCTGCCACGGTCCTTCTCCTCCTTCTCATGGCGTCCGTCTAATGTCCTTGTGCATGGCGCTGCGCAGGGTGAGCACAGGGCGGCTGAACCGTCTGGTGCGGGACCTTGCGTCGGCTGTGCGCGAGCCCGGTGCTGCCGGCGGTGGGGGCGCTGACGAGCTGCGGCGGCTCAAGTACCTCACACAGGTGAGTTACTTTAAGTGGGTGGGTTGTGAACTCACGACAATGGCATGGGTGGCGACAGCAAGTGTGGTCAAGCATGCATGTGCCGTGCACACCCAGCGACACAGGTGGGTTGCTGTTCAAGCACCTCACACATGTGGGTCATGGCGGTTGTGTAGTGAATACATGCATGCGGTCGAGAGGGACCAGAGGGTAGAATCCCTGCAGCCCGTCAATGGCTGGCTCAGACAAAATGTGTAGCCGTCCATGGTGCGCGGCGGCGTCATTGCATGTGCCGCGCTGCCTCCATCCATCTGTTTCTGTCGGATCTGTTTCGGTCCTGCTATGTTGGTAGTAATAATAACATGGCGTTTCACAGATTCATCTGCTTGCCGGAGCCCATCAACTAGAAATGCCTTAAGAGTCTTTAGTAAAGACCATAGAGATCCAGGTGCCTGCACGGTGGTTTCGTTGAGTCCAGGAAACATTCATCCAACAAACACGAGCCCATCCACTTCCTGCTATGTTGATGTCCTGCTTTTCTGTTTGTAACTGCCAGGAGTTACTGCCGTACTCAACGCCCGCTGTATGTGTGCACTATGCAGGTGGGCGTGCGACCGCCCACGTTCCTGGCTTTCCTCACGGGCCAGCACCCCGTGACCGAGTCCTTCCCGCGCTACGCAGCTACCGCAATGCGCGAGCGCCTCGGGCTGGTGGGCACCCCGATACGCTTCCGCTTCAGGTAGGGCATGAGATGAAGGGTGCTGTGGTTGATGAAGCTTTGAACGGAAGGCGGCGCTAATCAGACGCTCACTTACCTGCATGCCGACGCTCGCATCCTATCCAAGCGTTGGTCCCTGCATCCATTCGACAGGCTGACAAACAGACTGATGACTGCCTAACAGACAGGCACATGTGGGGCCTCCCTCACTGTACACATGCCCGGTTATGGCTGCACACATTCCCTGCTCGTCGTTTATCGTAACATGCAAAACTGGGTCATGTTTGGGAGTACTTGCAGTGTTCTGCTGTGTAGCCACTTTGAGCAACTTTCGGCCAGTTTGGGGCAATGTGGCTGTGCATGGCGTGCAGGTACCAAGCGAGCCGTCAGGAGGAGCGTGTGCGGCGTGCGGCAGCGAAGCAGCTGGTGCTCGACAGCGGCGCTAATGCGACAGCACGAGTAGGGACAGGTGCAGGAGCACGGCGCTTGTCTGCGGCGGGGCTGATGGTGGTCCGAGCCAAGCGGGCCGCGCAGGAGCATGGGGGACTGCTGCCAAAGGACGCTGACTCAGCTGAACTAGATGGCGAGGGAGGGGACGAGGATGTGGATGACTACAAGGGAGGCATCACGGTTCAGGAGGGTGACGGCGCAGGGCGTCAGGAGGGGCAGGGAGGCGAGAAGCGATGGGCCAGGCAGGAGGGTAGCAGGCAAGGGGGGAGCAAGCGCTCCATTTCGGAGGGCATGCGGGAGGCAGCTGCTTTGCGTGCTGGGCACGCTGAGGGCGAGCACGTGGTGGGGCGCATCGCCAGTCAGTCAGGCGTGCGTCACGCGGGTCAGTCAGACAGTCAGCATGCCGGCCAGTCAGACAGTCGGCACGCAGGGGAGTCAGGCAGGGGCAGCAGCCACAGAGGTGGGGCCACTGCAGCCAAGGGGGGCAGTACAACGAGTACTACAAGAAATACAAGCGGTAGGGCTGCCCTGATGGCCAAGTACCTGCAGCGCGTGGCGCGGTCTCCCACAGCACCACTCACACATGTGCAGGCAGGCCCACGCAAGGGCAGGAAGCAGAGGCAGCAGGCTGCAGCCGCTTGACTTGCATTGGACCATGGAGTGACATACCGTGAGGACATTCATGAGAGGAGCATGCAGCGGCACGAGGCAGGTTGAGGCAGCATGGCAAGCTGCAGGGAGGCATGCTTGCTACATGTATAAGCGAGCGGGTGGCGGCAGGCCCAGGGGCATGGCTGTGGGCTCAGGCAAGAGTGTATCCACACAGTGCCCTCCACTGCTGTAACAACCCTTGTCCTGTCCATGACCCACCTACGTGACTGCCTGTGCTGCGCCAAACACACCCTCTCTCCCCCCCCCCCTCTCTCTCTCTCTCTCACACACTCTCACACACAAAATCAAACACCCAGCCCCTCCTCAGCCCCACCATGCACCAATAGCCATGCACGCAGTGGAGTACTATAATGAGCACACTTCAGGAATGGCATGCATACTGCCCAGAGCCGAGTGCCCAAGGTTGCAGCCCAATAGCCCATGAGGTCTGAACGATTCTGTGAGTTCAGGCCCCTGCACCACCCCCACCTGCCCTCTCCTGTTGGAGCCCTACACACATGGCTTCGCAAACCGCCTTCAGGCTATGGCGCAGTGGCCAACTGACGGTGCGCGCTGGTTCACGCAGCGGCCTTGGCGCCAGCACCTGGCGCGAACTTTGGGAGCTCTGGGATCCATTTCTCACGGCCGGCCTCATCAGTGATCTTGATGCGGTCGTTCACGCCCATGTGCTCGCCTGAAAAGAGGGAGGCACACACCAGGGGGTTCACAGGAGGTACACAGGAGGTACAAACGGTGGCTTCAGTCAGGGTGCAGAAAAGAAGCAGGGGCGTGCACCAGGGCACGCCTGGGGGAGCAGGCACACACCAGGGAGTATATGCGCTGAGGGCTCTCAGGGTGTAGAAAAGAAGCAGGGGCATGCACCAGGGCAGCGGCAGGGTCCAGAGTTCAGGGTTCAGGGGCAGGCGCGGTAGACTGCGTCAACACAAGCAGTACATCCGCCTGCACACAGCCCCACCATCCGCGGTACACCACGCAGTACAACAGTACAAAGTACAACATTGAAGCAGTGAAGCAGTACACCATCACCCAATGCAGTACAACATTGCTGTAGTACGGCCGTACAACCCTACAGCAGGGCAGCCATACCAGGCAGTACCCTCACACCCGCCCCGGTGTCTGCCAAGACGATCGACATCACCAAAACCCAGATGGTGAACCAGCAGTACAGCAGTCCATGGATCCTACGTGCAAGCCCCAGCGTACAGCAGTACACTCACACTCGTCTCGCACGTCCGCGAACATGACTGATGACAGGTAGCGCTCCCCAAAGGAAGGCAGCACCGCCACCACGAGCCGGTCCTTGGCTTCGGGCCGAGATGCGATCGTAACCGCTGCCACGACCGCCGCGCCAGAGGAAATGCCCACAAACAGGCCCTCCTCGGTCGCGAGCCGCTTGGCCATGGCGACGGCGTCATCCGACGCCACCTGCGCGCGCGCGCGGCGGCCAAGGGTCCGGGAATCTACACCCAACCTTTGTTGAGACTTGAACATCTGACCTATTGCGTATGTTGCACGCGCGGCGGTCGAGGCTGCAGCACCAAGGCGTCAGCATCGCCGTGCTCTTCAGAAAATGAAAGGACCCCCCTGTCGTCTGGGGCGTGTCTTCCTTCCATTCTAAGCACTTGAAATCCACACTCACACCACATACATGAGCAGCAACCCTCCTACACCCCGCCCACCTGCCCTGATGACCTACACGTCATACACCTCGACATGCAGCAGTTCCCCTGTTCAGTATTGCAATCTGCCATTCACATAACGATATCATATAACGATATCATATAACGATATCACTTCCACAAGTACAGGTGCCACCCACCTTGATGACCTCGTCGTACACCTTGACATTGAGCACCCCCGGGACAAAGCCGGCACCAATGCCCTGGATCTTGTGAGGCCCTGGCTTGCCGCCTGACAGCACCGGCGACTCGGCGGGCTCCACCGCAATGACCTGCGCGCCAGATCAGATCAGATCAGATCAGATCTGGTCACATCAGCTTGGGTCAGGTCAGATTAACTCGGATTAGGTCAGGTCAGGTCGGTGTTTTGCAGCACAGAAACAAAAAAAAGCATGGACGATGTATAGAGCATCTTACAGCTATCATAATAGTGCGCACCTTGACATCCGGGTTCTGCATCTTGAGGTACTCCCCCACGCCCGTGATCGTACCGCCGGTGCCCACACCCGACACAAGGTAGTCCACCTGGCCTGCAGTGTCGCGCCAGATCTCAGGGCCTGCATCATGCATGGGCAGGCATGCACATCGTCATGCAGGCAGAGGAGAGCCATACACATCATCACTGGGGCGTGGCTTGGTTCAGAGTTTGTACGAGGCACTTAACATTGAGGGTTTGGTCTAAGGGTGTCGGAATGAGGAGACGGACGCGGCGCCCCGCTCAATCGCCCGACAGCAGGCCGCAGACCCAGGCCGTTCAGGCCCCCGCCACTCCCATAACCCAGGCCCTGACCCACCCGGCCAACCCACCAACCAGGCAAGCCTCAGTATTGAGACGTTGTGGTTGGTTGAGGTTGCTGGGGTTCCTAGAGTGGCTGGCATGGGCAGTGGGGAGCCATGTGGAACCTGCTGGGTGGGCACCGCGCTGTTGATGCAGCCAGCATCCCCTGAGCGGACCCACCCCAAATCGCTGTGTCCAACAGCCCCACCCAACCACCCTATCACCTCGCCAACTGCCCAACCGCCCAACCGCCAGGCAACCCACCCGTGGTGCGGCGGTGGATGTCAGGGTTGGCTGGGTTCTCAAACTGCTGCAGAATGAACGAGTTGGGCGTCTCAGATGCAATCTCCTTGCACTTCTCCACAGCACCGCGCATGCCCTTCGCAGGGTCTGCATGTAGGAGTGATAAGCAGGAACAAGAGTCAGACCACTCACGGACATCTGAACCCACACGCTCTGAACCCTGAACCCTGCACCATGTACCCTTGCCCACAACCCACACATCAGTGACATCAAACACCCTGACCCCATATCACTCCTCACTCCTCCTGCCGCACCCCTCACTCCTCACCCGTGAGCACCAGCTCTGCGCCAAACGCGCGCAGCAGCACGCGGCGCTCCAGTGACATGGACGCGGGCATGGTGAGGATGAGCTTATAGCCCTTGGACGCCGCCACGAACGCAAGACCGATGCCTGCAGAGAGAGAGAGAGAGAGAGAGAGAGAGAGAGCCCCAAGTGGTACTTTTGGAACTAGAACGGATTTGTTTTTGGGCTGGACAGGTATTTGCTGTTTCGAGGCACGGCACGTAGCCATGTATACAGCATAGCGGGGAGGCAAAGGGGAGAGCCGCAAGCGGCTCCTGGTGATTAATCGCTGCTCACAGCTCCACGCGAGTGTGACACGGGCACATGACCCGCGTGTGCTCGGCCAGCCATCCTGCTCTACAGCATCTGCAGCTGGACCGCTGCCTGCCGTTCCTCCATCCCATGCCCCATGCCCCTCCCCCCTGACAGCTCCTCCCCCACCCACCCTTCCCCCCT
>BDCZ01000730.1:0-11902 GCA_001662365.1 Chlamydomonas applanata
TAGCCGTTGGGTCCAAGCTCACCTGCAGCAGGGCTAGAGGACTCGTTTTCCCCATGGTAGCAGTCGGTACAACTGTCTCAGCTCGCCAGCACAGTCATCATGTGTCACAGTCATCACCGTGTTATAATTAACTGTATCACAGCGGCCAGGCCATACCGGCCCGTGACCAGGGGTGCGCTATTGGCTGCATGATGGTCACGTCTCGTAAGGGGGTTGTTGCTCTGTATAACAATTACACTTGGCAGTACAACAGGAGAACTACCACACGCCAAAGAAATATGTCTGCTTGTTACAGCTCCAACCACACAATTGCCAGTTGCTGCTGCTGCTCATGATCTCCTGCACCAAGCATCTTCATTACCTGCTGCACTGCACATCAACACACTCTTCCCCATCAACTCTCATGCTTCAGCTGCCTATAGCGCGCCTGGAGCGCTGAAGCACCCCCAGCACCCTTGCCGACGCTGCCGGCCGTGCCGGGGCGTGCTGGCGTACTGCCTTGACCCTTTGGCGTACTCCCTGAGCCTGCCGATGCGCCTGGCTTCCCTGAACCTGGTGTGCCCCTCGTAGACCTCATGGCAGTCCCAGCCACAGCAACTCCAGAAGACCCAGCAGTGCCAGCAGGAGGGGAGGCCAGAATGCTGCGCTGTGCGTTTTGATGCCTGTGGACTCGGCCCCCAGGCTGTGCAGCACCCGGCTGGCTGCGGGGAGCTGCCTGGCCCCATGCCGTACCGAGCCCAGACGCCAACGCCTTGGCCTGAGCAAGCAGCGCTGTGCTGCTGGCAGCAAATGCTGCGATTGCAGCCTGGCTGCTGCTGCTCGTCGTGCTAGCACTGCCAGCCATCTGGCTGCACCGACGCGACACGCGATCACCGCCCTGACTTCTCCCACCACTGCCCCTGCTCCGACCCTCCCCATCGTCTGACTCCTGCTCATCACCCCAATCCACAGCTGACCTTGTTGTGCGCGCGCCCAGCCATGCACGCACAGGCCCTGAGACACCACCGCGTCCACGGCGGCTTCCCCCAGAGCCGTGCGGCAAGCAACTCAGCCTGCCCACATCCAGCGCGTGCGCACCGCTTGCCTCCCCATCGCTCGTGCTCCCATCCTCGTGCTGTTGAGCTGCCGCAGTCATGGATGAGCTACGCAGACCGGGTGATGCACCTGCGCGTGATCGGAGAGCTCCTTGCTCACTACTCCTGATCCAGACATCTACGCTAGGAGATGATCCGGTGGTGCGTCGTGCCAAGCGTCCTAGCATCCCAATTGCAGCTGCGTGGGCCGCCTTGCCAAGCAGCGTGCCACCATCCTCATCTGAGCTAAGCATCTGCACGGCATCTCCCAGTCCTGCTGCACCGCCCTGATTTGATGGCACTGCGGGCTGGTAGGCAGGCAGGGGGCTCACTGCAGAGGCTGGGGAGGCCCCGTGGGACGATGCTGATGCTGCAGCTGAGCGCCTGCAGAAGGACTCCAGTTGTCCAACCGTCAGCCCGGTGCCAGTTGTACTGGCACCTGCCAGATCATCTGTCCAGCTGTCCTCTGCGAGGAGGCTGCTGGCATCGGCAGCAGGCACATGAGCACCCCCAAGCCTGCCACTGCTCTCTGCAGACGAAGCCTGCGCTTCAGCGCATGTGCTGAACAGGCGCGCCCTGGCAGGTGCCTGGGGTCTAAGGCCTGCAGGTGCAGGCCTACCTGCTGCCAGCCGGTTCACCACAGCCTTGAAAGCAGGAGGCATGCCCTCGTCTGACTCTCCTGCATCTTGGGCACTGCCAGCTGAGGTGGTGGGGGAGTCTGCATCACCACTCTGCGGGTTGAATGACAGCTGCTGCCTGGCAGTGCGTGCGCTCACAGCATTTAGAACCTGGCCGATCACCGGGCCTGGGGCCCCAAGGCCCTGGGAATCTGCAGCATCTGAGGAGGCTGCAGGCGAGGGTGCAATGTCCTGGGCAAGCATCTACATGCGCACGCAAGCCAAAGGAGGGCTTGAGGAAGCAGGTTGTGTCAGCATGCTCGCACAGTGGCTGCCGTACAACTCACAGAATTTAGTGCTTTCAAGCCTCAGCCCAGGTATGCAGTTGCAGATGGAGCAGGTGTAATGAATGCCTCGTGCCCACGCACCTGCCGTATGCCAGCACTTGCCCTCGTCCCCTGCGAGCTGGCCCTGCGCTGCACAGCTGCTGCTCTAAGAGCATCAGAGACAGTCATCACTTCCACTGTACTTGGCCGCTGGGCCGCTGTGGCAGTAGGCAGTGGCAGCATCTGTGGCTGTGGCTGGGAGGCACTTCTGCCACCAGATGCTGCAGGAGTCACAGGCACACGGCCAGTGCTTGCGTGCTCCTGACGTGCAAGAGCTGCCGCTGGCTGGGCACCTGCTGCTGCTTTGGAGGCGGCAGCTGTGGGCGGCTGGCGCTCTGTCACCTTGGAAACATGCAACCCACCATCGCTCTTGCTGCCGCTCCCACTGCTGCTGCTGCTGTGGCTGGTGGAACTAGAGGCAGGGCTCTGGATGGCTTGGCCATCTGGGCCTTCATCGACCTCCACCTGCCCTGCAGCCCCCATCTGTGCCCGTTTGGCAGCTGCAGCTTCAGCCTGTGCCAGCACCTGGGCTCCCAGTGGCTTGATCAGGCTGCGCTGGTGCTTCAGGCTTGCATAGGCATCCTTGACTTGGTCTGCGGCTGTTGCCTCAAAGCCGGGACGCTGCGAACAGGAGCAAGTGCAATAACAAGATCGACCAATAACAGGCTTAGCCACCAGCACCAGGCTTGAAGGCATTGAATGCACCGGGCGATGCTCAGGTGGAATAACGCATTTGAACTTGAATTGCGCAAGTCACACCCAAGGCATGAGCTCAACGGCACTTATGCAGCACTCACCCCAACACGCTTGCGTCGCACACGTACGCCGACCCGAGGCGTGGCTTGCCCAGATGCATCAGCACTGCCTGCTTGCGGCATTGAGCTCGTGGCTGCGGCAGCAGCTGGCTTGCGTGGTGACGCTGCTGCTGAGGCACCCAATGAGGCATCCACAACAGATGCTGCAGCAAGTGCTGCAGAAAACGCAGCCTGCTGCGCTGACCTTGCCTTGAGTCCACATGCTTGATTGAGTCCATCCGCCTGTGCTGCAGCACCGGACACCTTGCCTGTCCGCTGCATGCCCAGTGCCTGAAGCGCGCGTTCAAACACCTTGAAGGCCAGGGGCGACCCATCCGTTGCTGATTCCTCTCCATCTTCCACAGCCAAAGCCTGCTGTGCAGCCGCTGCAGCAGCAGCTGCCGCTGCCTCAGCAGCTGCTTGTTGCTGCTGGATCAGGGCTGCATGCTGCTCAGCCAGCTGCTGCTGCAGCAGCTGCCTTTGCTCACTCCCGATGCGCGTGATGTACACGTCCTCCAGCACCTTTTGCAGCCCTGCAACCTGTGGACATGCATGCACAAGATGGTATATGATGATTCACATATGTAGATTGTGTATAGAGCGTCACTGAACACTGCCTACAGTTTGGCGACAAGAGACCAAGGATCAGAGATCAGGGCATCAGCAGTTCTAACCCAGGAGTCCATCAGCGGAAAAGGGATCAGGGATCAGGGCCCTGCATGCAGCTGCCTCAGCACTGGATCCTCCATCATGAAGGCCTGACAGTAGAGCAGCCAGCGGGGAGCCCAAAACCCAACAACGCACACCACAGCCGAAGTCAAACGTGCAGGTCAGTTTTGGGTTCAGTCTTTGAGCGGAGCCATTCAGATGCTTTTCTTCGCATCTGGGGAACGATTCAGAACGGCTGAACACAGCACACCTGCTGCTCCAGCACTTGCTTGTCGAGCTGCTGGGCAGCCATCTCTTGCTGCGCCGAAGCCAGCTGCAGCGTGCTGCGTTTCAGCCGCAGCTGCAGCCTTGAGATCTTGCTGTTGGCCTGTATGGTATGAAGTGACAGCAAGTCACATATCACGTATCACACTGTCCAACAAAGCTGCTGACCTCAGTTGACCCAGCTTTCAGGCCCAATGATGGTAGATGCATGTCCGCAGCTGACACCAACGATCTGCCCATGCAACATATGACACCTGCCCTCCTCAACAAGTACGCTATGCATCCTTGCCTGCCTCTCACCTTTTGCATCGCTGCTTCAAAGCCCAGCTGCGCCGCACTTGCTGCCTCCACCAGCCCTTGCAGCTGCATCAGCTGCGTCTTGCTCGCCTCCACCTGGGTGCCCAGCACAGCCGCGCGCTGCTCAGATGCTGCAAGCCGTGCCTCTGCCTCCTGCCGTGCCGCCTTCTCCTGGTGCAGGAACTTTTGTAGATTCTCCACGCGCCGTTTCAGCAGCGCCTTCTCCGCGTCTGCAGCAAGCAGCCAGCGCCCACGCCAGCAAGTGGCACAGCACTCGAGATGGTGCAGTGATCAAGATGCTGCATCCATCGCCTGTCATGCAGCTGCATGTACGCGCTGTGGTCGTTTCGTTGCACTGAATGCCACAATCAACACAATGGCCAGTGCCCCAGGCACCAATGCCTCCCAATGCGCACCTGTATCAGCTGCCACCTTGCGCGCTGATTCAAGGTCTTTAGACAAGCTGCCCCTCTCCTTGCCCGTATGCCGCGCGAGCTCCACGAGCGCAGATGCGCGCTGCTTGGCCTCGGCTTCGGCCTTCTTTGACTCCTGCTGAATGGTGTGCACAGGGGCCATGAGAATCTCATGATGTATTCTCATGCGGGCATGCTGATGGCGCGCCCCCAACGATGCTGCAGCAATCCACACCGCCTTGCCAGGGCGCACAGTGGTGGTGCGGTGCACAGTGGATGGGCTGGTGTTTGTTGGATAATTGTCCGTCCGTGCAGGCGCCTGGATCTCTATGGTCTTCAGGAAATCCTAATTCATGGGCTACGGCAAGCAGATGAATCTGTGAAACGTTGTGTTATTACTATTATCATTATTACTTGGGCGCGAGGGAAACCGAAGTTGCCAGCGCACGCAATGCACGCATCACCAGGCAGTGAATACAGTGAATGCACTCTGCTGGCAACACATATAAACCGTCAGGGTTGGTTGCCAAGATGCTCACCTTCAGCTTGGCGTGCATTTCCTGCAGGGCCTGCAGCAGCTGCACCTCACGCTGTGTGGTGCCAGGTGTCGCGCCATTAGCATTCATGCCAAAGCCAGTCAGGCTGGTCATCGCAGTAGAGGGCCGTGCTGCTGGGGTTGCAGCTGGCAGGCTACTTGCGTCAACGGCAGCAGTGCTGCCAGCTTGGTGTGCCAGCCAGGCATGAATGCCGTAGTGGGTGCTGCTGGGCGCATGCATGCCTGCTGGCCCTGTGCCCAGTGGCTCTACTGCATTGCTTCGACTCACAACCTGCTGCAGCTGCTTGATCGTCTCAAGCTGCCCCTTGATGCGGAGCGCCTGTGCTGCCATCTTGGCCTCGCGGTGTGCCACGATGGCTGCAAGCCGCTGCAAATCTGACATTCCGCCTGGCAACCCAGCGGCCACCGCTGTTGAGGGCTGGTCACGGAGTGCATGTACCCCCCATGCCTTTCGCCCACTGGCTCCAGAGTCAGTGCCTGGCTGTTTTGCTGCTGGGCGGTCGGAGGCAGGGCGTTGTTTTCTGGCAGCTGGCTGCGGCGGCAGCACAGGCGCTGCAGGTGCGGCACGGACTGCCAGGTTCACTGAACCATCCCGGCCATGGTCACCCTTGCTGGGCTTGGCCTGCGGAGCATATAGGGGGGGAAAACAAGCAGGAGTTTTGCATGATAAAGTCAAAACTGCTGTTGAGACAGCTGTTGATAGGGGCAGCCTTGGTGCTTGCAGCTGTGCGCACAGGTGCCATGCGCCCATGCACCAACATGCAGCACACCCTCAAGAGACCAGGCTTAGCGTTGAGCAGCTCCAGAACGTCCATGTCCATGGCAACACCAAGATGCGCTCCATCGCCGTCATCCTCGCTGTCGTAACATGCATTACCTTCAGCTTGGTGCTGGTCGCCCAGCACCAGCGTGTCCATGCGAAGCTACGACCTACGAGACCTTTTAGCCACTAATTGGTGGTCCGGCCGGGTTATCACGATCGGCGAAAGGGGATGACAGGTGGTTTGAATATTCTCAGATTACAACTTCTTGGATTACCACAGCTCAGCGGCAATTATGCATAGTTTACACCTCAGAATTGCGATCAAGCCCATCAATCATAGATACATCCATCAGCAGCACGTGCGCACGTAGATGCTATGAACCCTGTATGCTGAGCGCTAAACACTGCGACCATGAGCTACAAAATGATCTCAATAGCAGCAAGCCATTATGTAGAAAGGGCCCGGTGGGCTCTGGACGCTGGACAGGTGCATTACAGCGAGGATAGATGGCCGCCGGCATTGCATGTCATGGCGGTGCGGGGGACAGGTGTGTGGAGGTGGCATCAAGGGCTATTTCATGGCACATTATGCTGGCATGGCCAGCATCTGGCACATATACCATACTTGCATGTTGCTCGCCTTCACAATAAGCTACAAACCGGTGATCACACCCACGCCAGCTGCGCATGCCTTCTTGCCCTGCTGTGTGTGGCACATGGCACCATGGCCTGCATTGTTGCCCACATGTGTTGCAGGTGTCAAGACCACAAGCGTGCCTGTTGTAGTGTGCCCGGACGGAAAGGTGGGCAAGTGTAGCCGGGCAAGGGCCATGCGGGGCTGCGTGGGACGAATCTACCTGTGTACCATTGTCTTGGGCACTGCATGCATGCGACCAGAACGCTCACACACGGCGAACAGCTGTTCCATCCAGCGTGCAGAGTAATAATAATAATCACACGGCGTTTCACAGATTCATCTGCTTGCCGGAGCCCATGAATATAAGTTCCTTAAGACTATAGACCAGCGTGCAGAGTGGTCGGTGGACATGCAGCTTCACTCTGCTGCATGGCTGCGCACGGATCTGCCCTGTGGAAACACAGGTGCTTAATGACTCCCAGCTTGTGTTACAACATGTGGCTGAGACCTGCCCGTCAGCAGCCAGCCTCTACCCTTCTGACCCAGCACTACGCCAGGTAATTACGCGGGTAATTATACTAAGCTTCAAAGCTTGTACACAGCCAGCACCCGAAAGACCTACACATGCTGGCTGTTTCTTTGGTCACACACTTGGCATCCACAATTGGAATGGGTCAAGTTAGTGACGGCATGGTCGGTGAATTGCCGTGAATGACCATGTGCTTCCACGCTTGCGCTCAAGCTCAAGCCTGCTACACCACGTCTGTGTCTCCAGCCCAGCTTGCTCAATTAGGCAACACCAACATCCGTAGTGTGCTGGCTTGCTTGGTGTGCACGGCTGCCTCCACTGCCTTCTGTTTCATTGCATGCTTTGCTGAGCAGGAGGTGGACCGGCTGGAGGCACTCTTTGCAAACAAGCTGGGTGTGCTGACGCGCGTAGTGTGCTACCAGTGGCTGTTTGATTCTGGGCTCTCCACCTTCCTGGCTGGCACGTGTGACCAGCCTGTGAGTCCAGGTCGCAGCAGTCGGGGTCCTGGGGCCCTTCAACCTGTGTTCGTGTCAGCTCAGGAGGTGTGCTGGGGCAATGTATTGGCCTGTTTGCTGCTACAGGACCAACACATACATGGGTGGCTGCATCATAGGCCTACATACTTGTTATTTTCCCAGGCACTCGGGTCCACACCACCACCACCACGACCACCACGGCCACCACCACTGCCACCATAACAACATTCACTTGTGCGCACACACAGCACACACCTACCTGGAGGCGCTGGGCTTTCAAGTCCATGTGCTTGCCCATCAAAGCTGTGATGGCATCAGGCATGCGCATCACACCTGCCAACACAGCTAAGTGCCTTGAGAGGTAAGCGAGACGTTTCAAACAGTTGTTTGGAAACTTGTGTGTTTGCAACAACAACAGCAACAGGTACAGTACCAACAGCACTGTCACAAGCAACTTCACTCGCACAGCTGTATGCTTGCTGTGCAGGCAGCGGACCCTTGATGTATGAGCTGGTACTGCTGGCCCCGTCATACACTGTACGAAAAGCTGCTTGCAACCTTAGACACGCCGTGTTATTAATATTGTTAACCTTAGGCTTGCGCCACCCAGCCACATCCTGTCTCACAACGGTGCTTTCTATACCGTAGTCATCATCAAACTGTCATCTGTATCTGTCATATGCAGGACGCGTGCCATCTTCTCAGAGGTGGATGGGTTGCTGATGGACGGACGACCATACCTGGTGGCTGGCACAGCAGTACCCAGCGCGGCCGATCTCACTTTTGCCACCATGGGTAGCCTTGTGCTAATGCCACTGGTGCGTGCTCGGCCTACTGGCAGACAAGTGTAGGGATCGTTGTGTGCCACCATTGCCATGCTGATGGATCTGCATGTTTGTCGCACGTGCTTGATGGTGGAGCATGCTTGCTGTTGACTCACCATTACACTATGCATGCACATACATCATGCGGATGTGTGCACAGCCAGCACGCAGCCTTGCAAGGCAGCCGGCAGTTGGGAGAGTATGCATGGGTTGGGCTCAGCTTCATGGCATGTGCCTTCGTCAAGGTCCATGTTCCCATCACTTTGCATTGACCTGCCCGTGTGCAGCTGCCCAACTACGGGGGGACGAGCGAAGTGCTGCTACCCACTCAGAAGCAGCTGCCTGCTCGTGCGCGTGCTGTGGCGGAGGAGCTGGCTGCAACACCTGCTGGCATGCACATCATCAAGATGTTCACGCACCACCGCCTAGCATGGCCACCTGCAGGCGGGGAGGTCAACACCAGGGGGCTGCCTGTCGATGGTATAGAGGGGGTCCAGCGGACAGTGCCAGCCAAGTTGTAGGCACTGCTGGCTTTGTCTCGATGTTATGGTATGTCGTGTCCATGATGAGGCCATGTTCATCAACATCATTACATGGCTTGCGTGAATTCAGGCCACGATGCTATAGAACATGGTGTGGGGGTTAGAGAGGAGGTCCATGCCTGTTTCCAACATGGTTCGGGCTCTCAACTGCAGCTGGTCGTGCAAGCCCCAATCTGCATGTGCCTCCCGCAAAGATAGGAAACCAAGAGCTAGGACCTGCATGGCCCATACAGCCGTGCAAGGTGCACACCAAGGTGAGCAAACCTCCAAACAGATTGAGCTATTGTAAGGCTGCGGCTAGCCCAAACCTGAAGTAGCCCGCCTAATCAGGGTTCAGTGTGCATGCTGGTGCACACACAGCTACAAGGAGCAGCTGCATCACCAACTCTCTCTCCCTGAAGCCCGAGTAAACCCCACTGTCTTTCTTTCTACCCCAGCGTGCAATCATATGGCACCGGTTGTTGCCCGGCTGCCAGCTCGCGTGCCGCATGAGCCGGTGTCCAACCATACTCAGGGCAGGTCAGGCTGCACACTCCTCGCCTTACTCCAGCCAGAGCTGCTGGCCACCATAACCAGCTGGCTCCACAGCCTAAGATTCTGTGAGGTGGCTGCAATGCAGTGTCTGCCTGCGGTTGCTTTGCCCTGACCTGGCATGCCAGGCCCAGGTCCCTGCTCACAGCTCGTCAATCTGTGTCAGCTCCTGCTGCGCAGCCAGCTCGTGCGTTGCGTCGCCAGGCATGATGAGGGTGGGTTGGTCCAGGTCCAGCACCTTGATAGATGGGACCGCCCTCAGGCCCCGCCACAAACTTGGAAAAGCGGACATTGCCGTGCAGCACGCCTGCGCTTGCGCAGCAAAAAAGGGTGGAGCAGCACATGAAAGGCGCAGGTCAGCACCGCTCAGACGTGGGCAGCATGCCAGCTGCGGCTGCACACATGGATGCGGCACATGCACGGCACTGTTTGGAATCTTTGGACGGGTATGATGTCTTCTATAGGCACATAAATGAAGAATATCGTGCTTTGATGCAGCGGTCGCTTGACCACACCAACACCAGAGATGGCTGGAACACCCTGCATGAATGCATGGCGGGAACTGGAGCGGTCTCTCGCCTCATTCATAGTGTGCAGGCAGTACGCTGGGTGCAATGGTCACACTAGTGGTGTGTGGAAAGCAACCGTGATAGATGCTTACCGTCAGGAAACCATGTCAGGTCAAGCCCCTCAGATAGAACATATCCATCAGAAACCAGACGTCCATTGGCATCCTCCAGGCTGCCCGGACCAAAGTGCCTGGAGCGCTGCACAGTCTCCAGCAGAGCCTGGGCAGTTGCAGCCACCACAATCTTGGGCACGCCCGTCTCGCGTTCTTCACACGCACTTCCACCATTGTGCCTCCTTGACCAAACGCACACATGCAGGCATGGCCCATGATGGCCCATGAAGAGGCTCCGTGATGCCATGGCACACATGCATTGCATGGGCTGCATCAGGGCAGCATTCATGCATGGCATGCAGGCTACGTGCTGCCTTTATGTGCCCTGTAAGATGCGGGGCAGTGCTAGCCCCATGCAAACAAGTGAACACACCTGCTGCCTGTTGCAGATCCTGGCCTTTCCCTAGCTGCCTCCAGATCGACCCCAAGCTTCATGAAAGGTTCACGACGGCAGTTTCAAACAGGTTAGTCAGGGGCGCGCGTTGGTCCGGGGCTTCTTGCTCACACGGCACTGATGCAGGCACACTGCGAATTGATAAAGAATGGTGAGGGATGCAGGACTCGAACCCGGGGCCAATTCAGTGCACTATAGGGGGGCAATTGCGCGCGCTGGCTACATATTACATACGAAATTTGTGGCATAGGGTATAAGGGGAGTTGGGATGTGTAATTTGTAATTTCGGCCCTTTGCTAATTAGCCCTAGGCTGTTTAAGGTGTAAGTCTCGGTGTCGCGGGTATTCATGGCAGTACTGAAGTTGGATGGACACGCGGATCGCTTTTGCATTACTTTTCCTAGTCCCATGCGTCATTGAACACATAGCAGCTCCACAATGGTATGGCCCCTGCCCTCAGGTGGGGGCCTGGCGGTGCGTGGTTCCTGCCCACTTGGTGGGCTGTATCCATGTATCGTGCTGCGCCGTGTAACACTCTATCTATTCTATTCATGGGCTGGATGGGGTGTGAACCTTAGTTTCAGCCAGTTTGTTTGCCTACGTTCGCATGCATGCATGTGATCTTAGGCCTTCGTAGCAGGTTTGGTAGCGCTCTTTGCTCTCTGTTGCCTGGACGCTCTTGGTGCCTGCAGGCTAGCCTGGTCTGGAAATTTCATATTTGGAAGTTTTACGCCGGCTGGTGTTGGCCTGCTGTCAGTAGCTTACTGGGGTATAGGCGGGAGTGTGATCAGGGTAGGAGGGCTGTTGAGTGCTGAGTCCTGCATTTTTAGCCTTCTTGTGGCTGTGACCTATGGTGCTACTATGGGTTGACACCTCACTAGGCAGTTGGATGGACACGCGGATCGCTTTTGCATTACTTTTCCTAGTCCCATGCGTCATTGAACACATAGCAGCTCCACAATGGTATGGCCCCTGCCCTCAGGTGGGGGCCTGGCGGTGCGTGGTTCCTGCCCATTTGGTGGGCTGTATCCATGTACCGTGCTGCGCCGTGTAACATTCCTTCTTCAGAATGGGGGGCCCCCACAAACCCACAGCCCCCAATGCTACCGGCTCAGCTGCTGCAGCCCCAACCACCGGCCACACCACCACCCACGTCCACCCCACCGCCCCCACCCAGGAGCAGCAGCAGCACCCCGCAACCCTTGCCAACAAGCGGCCTCCGGTTGTGGATGCAGATGGATTCATCTATGTCCACAGCAGGTCAGGGCACACACACCCCAAGAAGCTGGGCAAGGCTCATGACCATGGCACAGCTGTGCCTGCCCACGCACAGAGGCGCCCGACCCCAACCACCCTCACCAAGCCCGCCAACGGCTTTGCTGCGCTCTCAGCCCTGGCCGAGGCTGGCATGGAGGTGGAGGAGGAGGAGGAGCAGGAGCCCACACATGGGGCTGGC
>BDCZ01000731.1:0-21338 GCA_001662365.1 Chlamydomonas applanata
CCTGCCTCTTTCTGTTGTTCTGGGCTTTCGGTGCCGCTGCTTCCGTGTCTCCCTCTGGTCCTGCTCTGGTCTGTCCTGTAGCTCGCTTGGCCCTTCTCGGACCTTGTGTAACACACACACACACTCACAGTGTGTTTGCGCATGCATGGGCTCGAGCTTGGCACTCCCATCACAAGTAACAATAGGGCACGTGCTTGTTTGTAAGGCGGAGCAGTCCCAGTCCTGCTCCATTGCACCTCCATGCCACCTGTCACCGTCTGTCATGCATGCTGTCATCATGATCAGCTCCCACCCCTACGCCAGCCTTGCTGCTGCACTGCAAAGCACCCACCGCACACTGCAGGCCATGGTCTCAAAAAAGATCACACCCTTGAAGGCCCTCATGATGGCTGCAGGCATGTCTCGCTGCACTCTGTATGTTATAACTGCATCCTCCACCCTGCTGCTGAAGCGCAGCACCAGCACCACTGCATCTGCTGCCCTCTGCACTTCTGGTTGATAGCCCTCAGTGCTTGCCTTATTTGCGCGGGCGTGTTCGTGTGTGGATGAGCTCGCACGATTGCATGCCTGCATCGTGTGCATAGTGTTGTTCAGCGGCTGGCACCGCATGTGCCGGACATGCTCTGAGTGAGTGCAACCAAGGCCGGAACTTTGCACCTCTCGACCATCTGTGCCTGTCAGACTGAACATGTACTTGACCACCCGCACTTTTGACCCTGCCTTCCGGTCTTGCTCGTTGCTGTTTGCTCTTCTGTCCTCCCTCCGGTCCTGCTTCTTCTGCTTCTTTTCCTTCTTTTCCTTCTCCTGCTGTTTCTGTTCCGCATCGCTTTGCTCTTTTCCTGCAGGGAGGGTCGGCCTCGGCCGCGTGCGCTGTTTTTTCGGTGTGCGCTGTGCTCTTCCCTGTGTAACCTTAACCTTAACCCTGGCACGTGGCCGTTCCTGTACCGCCTGTTTTTGCAGCAGGCCCTCCGTGTGGGCGCCATGAAGGTGGCTGCTGCTGTTTTGAGGCAATCAAGCAGTGGCATCACGCACCAGTCCCTGGGTGGGCATCACACCAGCGCCAGCATTGGGATAAGAGGAGTCCAAAGGTCCGAAGCTCGTTCCAGGAAGCTTTGTAGCATGCAGTGCCGCTATTTCCATTCATCACTGTGGCAAACGAGCAAAAAACATCGCGCATGAGCTGAAAGGGTCAGAGACACACTGCCCCCTGAGCCAGGGGTTAAATGTTGTTAGACATACTCTATATCTCATGGGCTTCACGCTGGTATGCTCTATTAAGCGCAAATTTAGAGTCGTCACACCCGTGATCTCCCTTTTTGGACGTTTGTCATCCTGAACTCGCATGTAGCACTGCAAATATATATCACAAACCGCTTCTTTTCATCTGCGATGCGCTGGACCCGTGTCGTCAAACTATTGACCCAGAGCAATGGACATGAGCCCCGACCTCAGTGAAGCTGAGAAACAATTTGTCAACAGTATCTTGGTGGCAGCTGTAGGTGGCGTAGTGGCGCACCATTCTGAAGGGGTCACCAGCCATAACATCTCTGTTCCAAGCAGCCTGCGGCCGACGGAGAGCGATGCTGGTGCTGCCCCAACAGCATCTAGGGGATGGGGCAACGACGTCGCGCATGGTTTGGTGGGTGGGGCAACGATGTTACGCATGCACGCAAATCAACACTCAGCGACGCCACTGCGAACGATGAACCAAGTTAGATATCTACTGACATCAACGGTTTCAGGGTACGTCGCCAAACCCAAATCCACGCACTACACGTGAAGCCGCTGCCTATGATGAGGTGCTGGCTGGGATACTGGAGCAGGTGTGTGCTTGTTTCATGTTAGGAATTGACAGAGGGACATCATGGGTGTCCAAGAGCTGTCGGACTGTGTGCATGCAGGAGCTGTCCACTGACCTGGAGGAGGCTGAGGAGGAAATGGAGCTGCTAGAGCACGTCAGCCAGGGGCCAGTGGAAAGCCTGCTGCATGTCCACTCCCCACCGCCCGCTGTGCCAGGCAGCCCAACCGCAGCGCATGCCTCGCCAACAATCTCCACCATGTCTGCTGATGGTGAGCGGCAGACCGGCCGTCCAATCTGCATGCATGCATGTATATGTGCATTCCCAATGCTTCTCTCTACTCACTGGTATGCACATTTGCCAGCATGGCCATTCATCTGGCCTTTCATGTTGCCATGCATCTGCAGGATTTGTGCCTCAGCCGGCCATCCAATCGCAGATGCAGCCACTCACGAGTCAGCACAAGCAGTCAGAACCTGAGCTTGACCTACCCAGCATCAGCAACATCAGGCAGCTGAGCGACACACATGTAGCAGATGCACCTGGCCCTGCGCCACCGCCCTCATTTGTGCTGCAGGCAACCCCCCCTGCACCTGAGTCCGTCCAGCATGCAGATGACAAGTGCCAGGAACCACAGCCGACAATGACACTGCTGCAGCAGATGCGTGAGCAGCTGCGGCGAGCACAGCAGGCAGCAGCTGGTGCGTCAGCAACGAAGCCCTCTGGCATCGTCTATGCATCCATTACATCACCACGAGCGACCGGGGGTGGTGCCAGCATGCTGAGCTCATCCGACAGCATCCCGTCGCCAGTGCCTGTGCAGCTTTCAGCATCAGCAAAAAGGCAGCAGCAGTACACCATGCATCCATCGTCGCCCTCCCCATCGTCCTCACCTACACGCCATAGCAGCCCTGACCCGCCAGTCAAGCGGCCAAGCAGCGCAGGCGCTAGCGCATACCGTGAAGGTTATGTGGGTGCGTCACACTTCACTGATGAGCCTGCCTCACCAGCCCATGCTGCGGCCTGCAGCCCCCCACCAACGTTAACATCACAGCAGCCTTGCAGTGCAGGAACGCCACCTGCTAGTGATGATGCAACAGGCCAGAGCCTCATACACAGCACAGCGTTCAGTGACCTGACATCTCCTCCCGCCTCCGCACGCACGCCCAAGCACAGCAGCCACCGGCATGCAAATCAGGAGGACGCCCAGAGGCAGGCATTGCACTCCAACCAGCACACCAGTGAGCGGCAGGTGCCGAAGGAGCTGGCAGATACAGCCGACAGCGCACCTCAGCACTGGTCTGGGCCAGCAACCCGCCGCCGTGAGCCGTTGAACCCGTACGAGGCAGCACTGCAAGAAATGTACAAACGCGAGATGGCGGCGCGGGAGCGGTTGCTGGCCAGGTGCTTGTTTATGTGACTGCTTGCCCTGTTTGCTGTTGTTGCATGTCCAGGCTGTCGAATCTGCGCGCTCAGCGCATTCTCATGCTGTGTTGCCACTTCACGAGTGACAAGGACCGTGTCTCATCTCATGTGCACTACAGGCAGCGTGCTGTCAAGGCGGCGCTGGAGGCCAATGAGATGGGTGCATGTACATTTGCCCCAGCTGTGTGCAAGGGCACGGAGCGCATCCTTCGTCGTGGATCTCCTGGCCGTAGTGCAGCTAAGGGCTCCAAAGAGCGACTTGCTGAAGAGGAGGAGGACGAGCCCAGCCCGTACGAGCGGCTGTACAGTAACGCGCAGGCAATGGAGAGACGCAGACAGCAGCGGCTCAAGGAAGCGCTAGAGCAGCAGGAGCCTGTGTACCAGTTCAGGGCACGCAGTCCAGGGCATCTTGGAAAGGTGGGCATACAGTGGTGCACCTGCCGGCTGGGGTGTATCTGTATATGTGTCTGCAGCTAGGCACTACAAGGCAGTTTGTGGTCCTACCCTACATGGGTGTGCGTGCTGCAGGCTCGCAAAGTAAGCTAAACCTGCTTGCATGGATTGTCACACGCAGGTGCAACCACGCTACATGTCTCCTGGCCGTCAGTCACCCCCACCTCACCTGCCCACCGGCATGGATGAGTGCACGTTCCATCCCCGTACAAACTTCAGCAAGATGTCTCAGCCGCTCCCTGACCCCATCAGCGAAATGCTGCGCGCATTTGACGAGGAGGACGCGCTTCTCAGTGCCGCAACATGCACACCGGGCAGGAAGGTCGCGCCACGCGCTGGTAGCGCAGGGCCTCACTCAGCAGGGCCGGAGCGAGGGCGGTCTGCGACCAGCCGCCCCAGTGGCGCTGGGCCAATGGCACGCTTGAGTGCGGAGCTGCTGCAAGGCATGAATCTCAGCATAATGTCAGGGGGCCGAAAGGGGCCAGCAAGCCTTGGGGCAGCTGCCGCGTTTGGCACCACCAGCAAGCAGCTGGCAGACTCGCTGCCAGGGGGAGGCGGCACATGGCAGTTCAGCGATCAGCTGGACTGGGATGAATTCCTGGGCCGCCAGTACGCATTCTTGAACCAGAAGCTGGTGCGGCTGGAGCTGGAGCGCTCTACACAACCAGCACAGCCAGGCATGTCTCCCGGCAGCATGCGCATCCTGCACAGCAAGGCGCAGTCGGGCCAGGTCTACATCCCGCCACCCCAGCGCGTCGGGTCTCCAGGCCGTGCCGCACGGCCCGGCAGTCCAGGGCCAGATGCCAGCGGCCGCACATCCATGATCAGCAGCAATAGCAGCAGCGTGTTCTTGGGTGGGGCACGGAAGCAGCGGAGCCCGGACCCTTGCACACAGCACACCTTCAGGCCGCAGATCACGCCAAAGGCAGCACGCCTGCGGCCGCACACAGTGGAGGAGATGGTGGAGGGGGGCCGGTCGCGGCGTGAGGCGCGGCTGCGCGCAGCACGCAAGGCACAGGAGGCAGCTGAGCTTGCAGAGGCCACGTTCAGGCCCATGTACTACCGCGATGCCTACTCAGAAGTAAGTCATGCTGATAGACTAGTGAGTTGAGCTTTTTAGTGCATGATGGCCTGGTGCGATGAGCGCTGATCCTGGCTGTTGTCGTGCTGTGCGCCGGAATGGCAGCTATCTTCAGCTGCGTCAGACTGTCAGGCACTGTGCCAGCATCTCGTTCACAAACATCCTGCGCACAACCCCTTGTTGCCTGTGGCTGGTGGCGGTGACTGCAGGTGCGTCCCAAGGTGAACATGCGCAACCCATCGCAGTACCTGGCAGCACACCACTTGAAGCAGCAGATGCAGGAGGAGCGCCGTGCGATCGCACGCGCTGAGCGCGAGGCACTGGAGCTGGCTGAGTGCACGTTCAAGCCGCAGACCACACCCTTACCCGCCTACCTGATGCGGCCGCACATGCTCGTGCAGCAGCACCTGGCTGGGGGGGCAGGCTACACAGCACAACTGCAGTATGAAGAGAAGGCGGCCAGGGCGGCTGCTGCGATGGGGTCTGGCAACACCGCACATGCACAGTATGCGCTCAGCTACTTGTCTGGCCGCACACCTCCAGGGTCAGAAGGGGGGGGGCCGCACCACCAACCCCCATTGGAGCATCGCCATCCGGCTGCGGTGCGCATGGTCACCAGTGACAGTGGCGTGGGCAGCCCTGGTGTGTCCGGCCAAGCCGTGGATATGCGGGATGCAGGGTTACAGGAGGGGATGGAGGAAGGGCATGCCACCTGGCACCTGGGCAGCGCGCAGCAGCCAGTGGTCGTGCCAACCGGGGCAGGCATGGTGCAGCGCAGCCCTGTGGGTGATCTGAACGCATATAAGCAGCGTCTCCAGGAGCTACAGGCACAGTTGATGCGCTGAAGTGATCGTCCTTTCTTTGTGGGTTTTTGTTACAAATCCGTGATCAAGAACCCGGTGCTGCTGTTACTACTGTCCGCCCCGCCTCATCTGCCGTGCCCCCAGTTGTTCCCCGGCCTGCACCACGTGCGTACGTTGGTTTTGCCTGCTTAAAAACAAGCCTCATTTCTGATATCCCTGCGTACACTGCCTGCTTGTGCTGCGTTGGCCCTACAGTGCCTTGCTGTTTCTCTGAGCTACCTTCACGCCCATCCTCGTCCATGGGAGTGTCGCCCTCCACTTCCTCTTGCTGTGGCTGCGTGATGCCTGTCAAAGTCTGTGTGGTGTGCTGCAGCAGCATCGCGCTGCCCACTGTCTCCTCATACGTGCCTTGCACTGGCACACTGTTGTTGATGCGCAAGGTGGGGGTGCTTGTGTCCAGACCCTGCAGCAACAGCACTGCTTGATTAGTGACAGGTGCGCCGAGTAATTCAACACAACAGGCAGCACGCCAGCTATGCGTCACGAGGTTATCACAAATTCAGGCAGGAGTGCATGTCAAGCACTGGAGTCATGCATTCATAATTGATTACAAGCGGCAGCAGCCTGGGCAGCAGCGCTGACATAATGCAACTACATACCTGCAACGACAGCTGCGCGCCGGGTTGAATTGCCTCTGAATAAACACCTGGTGGCAACTCCAGCAGCACATACTGCACTTGCTCATCACCTGCATGCATGGGCCATGCATGATGCACCTTATGCTGGATCAGGCACGTGGCAGCAGAAGAACACCGCTAATCAAGATATACCAGCTGCATCTCCCCACACCTTCCAACAGCGTCAGGTCATCACCCTGCGACATGATTTGGGCGCGGTTGGCCATGCTGCTCATTCAAGCACAATGAAGAACGTGGTTCCGGGACAATTTTAGCAACAAGCTGCGAATTCCCGCAAGTTCCACAGTTCAATGCAGGTTTCTATGATCTTATTCAAACCAGATCATGTGGCGCTCTAGTGGTGCATAATAGAAGGTACGATTGAACTGCTGAAACAAGCCGTACTCCGTTTGGTCGATTTGATGTACTGCCATGGCAACCAGTGACGTGACGCAGGGAGACAGTCGGGAAGCAGCTTGCCTGTGGCCTGCCTGCACTGAGTAGAGGAATTGTGCTTACAGCATCTCATCTGGCCACATGCATGCAGGGCAAATCTACTGAGGCAACATCACGTAGTTATCTGAAATGACGACCTTGGCCTTCTTTGCCTTCTTCTGCATCACTTCTGAGATCAACTCCTTGCTCCAGCCTGCCTCCTCTCCTGCCTTGCTGCCATGCTTTTGATGTGCCTGCAGCAAGAGCTGCTTGCACAACTTGTTCAGCTTCAACCGCCTTTTTGGTGCCTGCAGGAGCATTGAACGTGATGTGGAGGTTAGGCATTGGCCTGGCAACCTTGTAACAACAATGTCAACACTCCCTGTGCGTGCTGCACCAAGATTTTGCACGCATAACATATTGCAAGCGGCGCACCAGCACATACAGCTCACCTGTTTTAACAGGACTTTAGCCATTTTAAGCCACTTGATATCCTTGGCTTTTGTTGCCGTTTTCTTGCCATTTGAGTGCGTCTGTGCTGGCTCCTTGGTGTTTAATGCAGATGCATTCTTGCCCACATTCTTGGCCTTGGCCGGCTCATCCTCAACCACTGCCTCCAACCGTTTCCTCCCCTTGCCTGCCTTGCCTTTTGACTTCCCACTGTCACCTGCTGGTACAGGTGTGTCAGTGTCTGGCTCGGAGGATGCTGGGCCAGCCGCAACCGCCTGCTGCTCGCCATCGTCATCGAATGTCTGCTTTGTCCCCTCCCATTTGCCACCTGCAATGTTGACTGTCGTGCTTTTGCCCAGGCCACGGTGCCCCTGACGCGCGTTGTTGTGCACCTGCACGGCAACACAGCAGCCATGCACTCTTCAGAATGCTGACGCACGACAGCACTGCACAGTCAGCCAAACAGGCCTCTGAGCGCATCAGTAGGCGCTGTGAATGCCATCAGATCGAAGCATGTATCCAGCTGCGTCCACGCTGTGTCCACGCTGGCGGTTGTAGCCCCCCACCTGCATGTAGAGGTTGGCCTGATCATCCTCGTTGAAGGTCTTGCGGTCCTTTGCTACATGCTCCCCCGCTTCCTCCATGCTTTCCAACGCGCCTGCGCTGATCCAGTAGTTGGCGCCCCACCACCCTGTCTTGGGGGTGGGCTTGAACTCAATTCTCTGCACGAAGGTTGGTTGCACATGTCACAGTTGTCAGGCACGGTAATGCTCACAGATCCAAACTGCCGCCATTTGCACCCGACGCACCCAATGCAGTACACGCCATGAATGCCAGTCCAGTTTAGCTCCAGCACACAGCATACTGTAGTGCGGTACCTTGATGCTTGGGTCCTCTTTGACCTTCAGCGTGACCACGATGCGCTTGGCTTTGGCCGCCGCCTCGCGCGCACGCTCCTCCTCCAGCTCCTGCTCGCGTTCCGCATCACGCTCTCGCTTGGAGCGCAGCTTGCTGCCTCCACCCTCAGGCTTTACCAATGCAGCTGCCTTGGCTGCGTCTGCTGCCTCCTGAGCAGCGATGCGTGCCATCTTACCGGCACGGCCGCCCCACCGGCCCCACGGGTCCTTGCTCAGCTCAGCAGCAATCTTCAGCTCCTCGGCTGTGGCGCTGCGTGCAGCCACGCCATCGCGATGCACGGCGGGCGCGCGGCTACGGGATGTGGGCTCGCTGTCGCTGTCACTGTCTGTGCCTGATAAGGAAGAAGAGGACGCGGTCGACGACTGGCGCGCCGCCTCGGTGTCACTGCTGCTGCTGGACGATGTGTCCTGCAGTCATTACATAACAATCAATAAGCATGGGGAGCCCGAAACAAGCCATGAGCGTGCCGGTGGTGGACAGCATCATGGCGCAACAGCACCTGCATCTGCTCCGTCATGCAACACAGCCACTCACGTGCTCAATTTTCTTGGCTGCAGAATTGTATGCCTCCTCCCAAAACTTCATGTTCCAGTCCCAGCCGCCAGCAGCGCCCACCTATGTAGTCAGGCAAACCAGGGACAAGAGAGCAGCGACAACAGTGTGTGGCACGGGCAGCTGTGGCATGCCAGCCGACCATGCAGCAGCATGCAGCAACCGCAGCCACCAAGGGTGGACCTATCCAGCACCACCACCACCGTCACGACCTCCAATGCAACAGCGATGATCAGGCATACCACGCGGAGTACAAAACAAAAGCTTGGTGCGTGACGGCACTTGACGTCGGCAGACTCACCCCAAGCGTGTCTTTCTTCTCCTTAACTTCAAGAGCTTCACGCATTCCGCGCTTCTCCTTGCCGAGACCCTGACCTTTGCTCCAACCCATGTTTTCCAACATTTTCTGGCCAAAGCCACCATAGCAGGTGGGCTTCACTTCACCCGCGCCAGGCACGTAATTCTTAGGCAGCTTCATGGCTGCAGCTGCTTGCGGCCCCCAGCTGCAGGGCTTGCAGGTGCACAGTAGTGTCAGTATCTGATGTGTTAATAGAGGTGATGGCGAGCTCAATGGCAGCTCGTCCAGTGTTGGATGTACTCCACACTGTACTGCTTGGCATGCCTTTTGAGGGGCAAAACCTTGCCCAGACGATCAGGGCTGCACAGGTTTCCCGTGACTTTGAGCATCATTATGTCCATGCTCATGCCCATGAACGCACCCGTCGCGCCCAGGTACAGGGCCAGCGTGGCCGGGCGCCGCTTTGTAGGTGCCCGGGTGGCCGTCTCGCGTTTGGGGGCAGCAGGCATGGACGATCCTGCTCTAGGGCCCTCCGCACCGCAGACCCCAGCCACCCAGGTGCTCACCCGGGAACAGACCCCTCAGCGTGAGCTCTCAATGGACTTGGAGGCGAGGCTGGCAGAGGCTTACGATCGTGGTTATCAGGCGGGGTTCGCAGCGGCCCAAGAGGTGAGAACGGAGTTTATCTTATGGTGGTTTTGTGCTCGCTAGCGTGCTTAAGGCCCGCGAGCTACAGCGCTTGATGCAGCGGCAAAAGTTGGGTTTCCAAGTCAAAACTCTCCCACGCTGTGGGGAACAAGTGCTACCACAGCTGGCCACAGGCAGTGCATCAGCTGCCAATCTCTTCACCTGATGAGCGTTGAGATGGTGCCCCGCGTACGTCGTGGCGCCACTGCCTGCCAGGTGGCTCAAAAAGCCCCAAGATGACCTGCCACATGCGCCCCACTTGACACGGCCACTGTATGATTTCTGTTGCAGGAAGCATTATCCAAGCCCCGGGGAGACTCAATGATGCGCACCACGGCTAAGAGGTAGGTCTGCTCAGCAGTGCGTGTGTGTGCGCGCATGCCGTCAGCCACACGCTAACTACAATCCAGCTGTGGAACAGGAGGTCTGACTTGCTGGAACGCCCACTTGCTGCATTGCGCAGCTTGACGTGGCGTGTGCTGTCAACAGCTACGACGATAACACTGGCCCTCACCCTGTTTGGTGGCAAGGTGGAGGTGAGGCCGTAGTTGGGTGCAGCAGCGCGGGTGGCCATACAGGAATGCACTGCCACGGACGGTTGGCGCACCAGGGTGGCCACAATTCTGGCGCTGGGTCCACCAGCTTGTCGTTGTCGTCACACAGAGCCAGGCATGCACAGGGTCCCTGGATGGCGCCACAGTGCTTGTCGTGAACATGCTGCCAACTGCCGCAACTGGATTGTTTGGCTCGCATCTGCGGTTGCTTTGCAAAGCAAAACTGAAGAGCAGCCGCGAGATGTGGACGCTGCGTGCTATTGGATCACTTGCAGGCACAAGACGCAATGGAGCTTGGGGCAGTGGAGTTCATCAGCAAGGTGAGTGTGGTGGATGCCTGCCATATTGGATGTTGCCTGCATGGTTTCATGTCAAATGCATTCCAATGGTGCACAAGGACGAGACAGGTTCAAGACTTTGAACAATTCCGTGGTTGTCGCTGTGGTTGCCACGTGCAGTGGGGCTTGTACTTCGTCCATGAGCGCTTTTGGGCTGCGGTTACATTCCTGTTGTGATGCGTTTTGTGGAACCCAGATGGCTGTGCTGTGGGCTATGTACAATTGATTGCTGCAGCTCCATTTTGTTTGCGCTGCCCTGTGATGAGCTGGGGCCCAACGTGCTCCACTCGATCACATGCTGTATTAGATGAGATTGCCATGATCGTTGCTCAGGCATGCACGTGACGAGGGATGGTATTTTAGAGATAGCATTGTGCAAGAGGGCAGCATGTGCACAGTGTTTGCGTTCACAATTGCGCTTAAGCGATGGTCCCCTTGTGGCCATTCACTAGCCTGGTATGGGCCAGGAAGGCCAGAACCATCGTGTTGTGCGGCACGTTCCAGTTTCCATGGTCTCACACGAGCTGAGAGAGGTTGTTGTTGCTCAGGTGGTGGTGCTGTTTTCACTGTTGCTGGCTGCATATGTGTGCTTGTTAGGGAAGAGGTAGTCGAGCTAGGAGGGCCATTCAGTAGCGTAGGCCATGGAGTGGTGAGAGCACAGCGCTCTTGATTTCATTTTCAGGTTACATGTGACCAGCCCACATTGTACATGATGCTGCGCAGTACCGCGCCGCCATTGGTGTAAGGAAGCACAAGGTTCAATCAGAAGCCGAGAATGGGATCCCTAGCATACAAACCTGCCATTTCTGTCTAAGAACTCTCTCGCCCAGTAGGTGCCAGCCATTTCAGTTCAGGACTTTGAGCACTAAAACGCCGCCATCCCGAACAAAGGGCACTTGCCCTTGTGAGTGTAGCCGGAATCCAGCCGACAGGGGTCGCCCAGACTCAGAGAACAGGCCTGCAGCACGGCAAACATGCAAGAATATAAGTCAAAAACAGAACACGACAGCGGGTCAATGACAAGCAAGAGGGTCAAGTATGAGCAGCTCCTCAGCCCCCATCAGAACAACATTGACAACAGCAGGGTCACCAGCACAACTTCATGACACACGCACAGATGTGATTCACATGTGATCCCACCTGTGACACGGAGATTGGCATATGATACAGCGTGGCCAGTGGCTGCGCACGCCATGAAGCACACATGCAATTGTTATTCAAAGAACTTAAAAGCTGGTAGTCGTCAAGACAAGGGAGGGGAGGGGACTGGGAATTCTGTCAGGGCAAGTACATTCTGTATCAGCCCAAATTACTGCGATCCATTCCATATGGCAGCACAGACATCACATAGGCCATGTTTAGCTATGGATTTAATCCTGTGCAACTCTTCAACATAACAAAGCAACTGACATGTAACGGGGCGTACTCACTGTGCCTGAGCTGCTCCACGGCGGACGTTATAACTTCAGCAACTGTCCCACGTGCGCTGACTACAATGGGCACGCTGACCCCGTCCATGCCAGCACCCTTGAACTTGATTGTCATGTGCAGCTTCTTTAGGTAGGGCGTGCTGGGAGGAGGTACATAGCTGCGTACAGCCAGTGGAAAGGGCAGGAGGAGGGAGGTGTTCAACCATCCACTGGGGTCGAACACTGTGCGGCTTGGGAGTAGGGGCATCGGGTCTCACGCAGGTGCACTGGACATCACCCCTTTGCGCTCAAAGCTTCAAGGCATCAAGGCTGCCTGTGGCCTGACTCATGTCAGCGTTACAGAGCCCACATTGCCATATCAAATAACATGAACGCACGTCTCAGGGTACCGGAGTGTCCCTGCCTCAAAAGCACTGGGAGGCCGGGGAAAGGAGAGCCGGCGCGTTGTGAACTGCAGTGGGTCCTGGCCTGAAGTCTGCTTGGGAGCACAGAACTCAGACGCCTTGTAGGGCTTCACAGACCTGGAGCAGGGTGGCAGCATGCAACATGTGTGCAGCATGCAATAGGAAGGTCGCGCGCTTTCAACTGGCAGATATGGCGAATGGACAGTCGCAGCCATTGATCATTCAACTTGGGACCTCCCCCGGGGGGAATCATCACGGTTGTTGGCTCGTAGCGCACTCACCCCCAGTCAGGGCCGAAAGGATACGTTGTCGCAGATATACCATGAATGCTTAGTGTTTGCCTGTAGCTAAGGTGTTGTGGCTTGGGGTCCTCCATTATGACTTAGAAAAGAGCAGTAGCACCGCCTGTATGGTTTAAACTCTCAACTCCCTGATGATGTAACAGCTCGAGAGAAAATGTGTAGGGCCACATCCGCCCCACCTTTCTCCCCCCCTCTTCCCTGTGACTGGTTGTGAAGTTTCAGGGGCGATGTAAGTCGATGAATTATGCTTCCCCAGTTGGCGGCCTTACTATGTTTCCACCTCTATACAAGTCGACTTGACAAAGTCGGTGGCAGCTGTCGGTGCTTGATGGCGGTTGATGATACGGTGTTCAAAGGCACCTATTGATATACCAAATCTTCATAGGGGCAGCTTGTCACGCAGGTATGCCAGCAGTGGGTCACCACCGCGGTCCAGCAGCTGCCGGCGGATGGTGCGAATTGGGTTGCCACCAATGCTCAGGGTAACAAGGGCACCCCGCGCTTCTCGCGCCTGCAGCAGCCACATTGCATAGATAGGGTCACAGTGCGACTCTTGGGGTGTGTGGGTGTGTGGGGGTGAGTGGCGTGGGGTGGGGGGGGGGGACAGGACGAGGAGGGCCCCGTGGACATAGGAAAGGGCTGGGTGTGGTCAGACAGTCATTGGGTGTTGGGCAAAACAGGCTCCCACACGTGCTTGTGGCTGCAGCTCACAAAGGTAGCATACTTCTTCGCAGCATGCATTCTCCACACACCAGTAGGCCCAACTCAGGTGGCAAGTTAGTGAGTGCATTGTTGTCCAGCCGGAGCTCATCCAGCTTCGTCAGGTACACAATTTGAGGGGGGATGGCCTGGATGGCGTTGTCAGCCAGATTCAGCGTCCGCAGTGTGTTGCCCAGTGCCAGGATGCCCTCAGGGAACTGGCTAGTGCCTGTGCATGACAGGTGGCAGTGCTCAAGCCGCTGGCAGGCTGCCAGGTCCTCTGGCCGCAGGCTGGCCGCACCAGGCACACCTGCACGCGTGCACGTCGCAACATGACAGAGCACACAAGGTATAGCACCGGGATGGGATGCGCTTCAGCGAAGATGCTTGCACATGCACCGCCCGCAACAACTCCTTGTCCCCCGGTGCATGCCTTGCTTGACGTTACTTGTACCACATTCTGCTCACCTGACAGATCAAGCAGCATCAGGGTATGCGCGCATGGCGCGAGGGCCGCAGGAGGCAACATGCGTATCCCAGAGTTGCCGGCCAGAACCAACTGCCGCAGCTCAGGCATCAGCACTGGCGGCAGGGGCCACGTAGTGAGACCTGTCCGTGCAAGCTTGCATGTTCGCAGGGCGGGGAGGCGTGCCAGGCCTTCAGGTGGCACCCATCCAAGCTGCAAGCAAAGCAAGCTGATACAAGCATGAGCCGTCGTGTTTGTGCTTGAGGTCACCAGCACAGCCAGGGATTTGATCAGGCCATCGGCATGGCAGACTACAGCTTGCAAAAGTTATGCCTCCCGTTCCGCATCGCAAAACCACACACAAGATGGTATGCAAGGATGGCATCGCGCACCTGATTGTCTGACAGGTCCAGCAGTGTGATAGACTGAGACTCAAACACGTGGAATGGCACCTCTCGCAGGCCTGCCTTCACCAGCACCACCTCACTGCCATTACCATTACCACTGACCCCAGCAGCAGGACGTGTTCCCCCGCCTGCTGCACCGCTGATGGGCTGCCCATACATCCTTGGCGCATGACCTTCTATCTGTGCTGCATGGTGGTGAGGCTGTGTTTGAAGGTGGTGCCCGGGTGGGTGTATAGGTAGCTGCCACTGCTGCTGATAATGCCGGTGCTGCCCCAAATTCAGGCCAGCACCCATCGCCTGTGCCAGCATATCAGGGTTCTCCTGCCTCCACTGCTGAGTGGCTGTGGCACCAGGTTGATGCTCCTGCACTGCATGGCCTGCTCGCCCCCAGGCTGCCGATTGGGGCTGTGGTGGTGGCTGGTCTGAGATGCGTGAGGCCAAATACTTCAAAAGCTCTGACACAGGGCCTGTGGACATGCCACCATGCAGGCACAGGAAGGCAATTCCCGTCAGCGGCTGCTGCCACTCTGCGAAGAGCGCAAAGGTATCCATGCGCCATGCTGGGCGTACGATGTAAGCAACGCACACATAGCAACAGCACGGGCGCAGGGCACCTGTAATGAGTGGGCGCCGTATCGCCCGCAGACCATTGCCGTCCAGCAGCAACGCGCGCAAGCTTGTCATGAGGCCCAGCTGCGGCGGCAGGGAAGCCAGGTCACAGCAGCGCAGGTCCAGCGTGGACAGCTGCAGGGAGCACATCTGCGCACAGAGGGACATAGCCAAAGCAAACCCGTCCATCGTAAAGTTGATGGGATGGGTTCAACACGTCGTTCCAACCTGACACACACCCACACACCCACACACCCCTACTTCCAGCAGACGTTGCGAGACGTGAACCCTCAGTCAGAACTCCCTGTCCTTGGAGACACACCGACTCCCTTCTTGACGCCCTACTCCACATGCAGTGCACCCGCTCTTACCTCTGGTGCAATTTCTCGAAGTTTGCTGTTGTCATTGGCCACCAACACCCTCAGGCTGGTGCATGCTGACAGCTCCCGTGGCAGCTGTTGCAGCATGTTGCCGCCTGCAGTAAATGTACAACCGTGCCACCATGCTGTGGTTGCCAAGCCACTTGAACGTGCTGCAAAAATCTGTTCATTCATGCACAGTATATCTTTGCTGCGACGTGTATAGTATCACTCACCAAGGTGAAGCTCCACCAGCTTGCCACACCCAGTAATGCTTGGGGGCACATCTGTGATGCGGTTGGCTGTTGCATGCAGGGACACCAACTTGCTGAGGCGGCTTAGGCTATGTGGCAGCGCTGTCAGCTGATTGTGTGCGAGCTTCAGTTCTTGAAGCGAGACCCAGCCGCCAGCAGCCTGAGCGCACATTGCAACATGCCCCTGTTGTACCTAGGCGACGTGGGCTGTCGGCAGGGAGAAGCAATTCAAGCGCCTAGGCATCACCCACCTGCTCGTTCACGTGGAGGAGCATGTTGTTTGACAACTCCAGAGATGTCAGGGCTGTCAGAATGCTCATGCTGGGGTGCAGCTCCCTGATCTTGTTGCTGGTGGCGTTCAAGACAACCAGCGAGCGTGGCAGTGGCGGCAGCGCCTACGGCAAAGCGTTTAGAAGCAGCATTCCTTGAAGCTATGCTGTGCATATGCTGCAGCAGCAAATGTACAATGTCGCCCACCTGCAGCGCGTTCTGCTGCGTGTGCAAAGTGGCCAGCAAGGAGAGGCGTGATAAGCTTGATGGCAACGCTGTGATCTGGTTTTGGCTGATGTCCATCGCAGTCAAAGTTTCCAGGGTGCACAGCCCATCTGGTAAACTGCTGAGCTTGTTGCGCGCAAGTTCCATGCGGGACAGCTCGCACACCTGCAAACAAGGATAGCAGGCAACGGTTGTGGCGGTCTGCGCACATGTGCACAACCTGCACCAACTGTCCAACTGGCGTGCATGCATGGCAGCTCGTCACGATATGAGCAGGCAGCCCGTCTTTCCCAACATAGAATCTCAACAGGGACCCTGAGCGTGCCTCACCTCCCACCACCGGGTTTCCTGTGCCAGCGCATTTGATGTCTTGCCAGGTGCTGGAGGTAAGTCCAAGTCAAGCTCAAACAGTTCGTTGGGCACAGAAGTCAGCCCCAGATCTACCAGTTTGTACTTGCCAGTGGCCCTGCCTGCCTGTATTGGCCGTGCTATGGCCTGGCTTAAAGGCATGCTGATCTGGGTAGAATGCAGTTACAGAATGAACGTGGTTCAATAGCATGGAAGGTGATTAAACCAATTGTTTGATGATCCGCTTCAATGCCTATTGTCACCCTGCCACTCGGTCACTTGGTTTTGCGTCATCCGTCCAAACCAACACAACAACAAGATAGTTTTACATTACGGTGCATATGCCTGTTACAATGCTGCAGCGTCATACTGCTTCTTGCCATACTAATAGGGGACTGAAGGGGGTCGACGCGCCAATGGCTCTGCCATTTGGCACCCTGAGGCCGATGCTGGCTCCCAGAACACTGGCATCGGTCCCTTGCAGCCTTGGTCGGTCTGCAAATGCTCGAACCTCCTATTCCCCAAACTCTGGCACCCCGCTGTCAGCAAGGACGCGCGCAGTGTCCGTGGAGCAGCGCACTGACACCGCCTCAGCATCCATCCAGGGTGAGCATGGCTTTCTGCTGACTCGTCGATCTTTCAGGGGCATGGGCAGCAGTAGCATTATGTGGGCACGAGATGCTGCTGCATCGTTCCCTACCTCAAGTCCTTCTGGACTCTTCATCCGCCCTGCTTGGTGCGCATGTGCCAGGGGTCCGCACCGAGAACGTTGTCATCGTTGGATCCGGCCCTGCGGGCTACACCGCCGCAATCTACTCTGCGCGTGCCAACCTTAAACCTGTGGTGTTCGAGGGCTTCCAGAGCGGGAAGGGTGGCCAGCTCATGGGTACTACTGAGGTGGAGAACTTCCCAGGTTTCCCTGACGGCATTACTGGCCCTGAGCTCATGGAGCGCATGCGCAAGCAGGTGTGCATGCCGCTGCGTCCACGGTAGCACATCGGGTTCACGTCACCATGCATGGGCGGGCGCATTCACGCATGCCACACATGCTTGCATGCACATGCGTCGTGGACAGTGCAGCCACGCCGTGCTGCGCATGCTAGCCGTTGACCTGGGCCCGTGTGCATATGTGCTCTGCGGCTGTCGCGCGCAGGCTGAGCGATGGGGGGCTGAGCTGTACACAGAGGATGTGGAGCACATTGACCTGTCCTCGCGCCCGTTCACCATTCGCTCAGCTGAGCGTGAGGTACGGAGGGCCTTGTGCTGGCATGCCTGGAACTCAAAGATGAGCAACCAGGCTTCAATCCCTTCAGGGTGTATTCTGCTCATGTCCATACAGCCAGCACTATGCACAGCTATGGGCAGCTAGGTGCATATTGGGCACGTCCAGTCCAAAAATGGAGCCGTGCACGCAGGCCAGGTGGCGTGCACAAGGAATGCTGCATGAGTCTCAAGGTGCCCTCAGCTGCTGCACCTTGTGACTAGACTTCTGGCCTGAACACCGGTGTGTGCCCGCAGGTCAAGGCACACAGCCTGATCATTGCCACAGGTGCCACAGCCAAGCGTTTGGGCATCCCCAGCGAGCAGACATTTTGGAGCAAGGGCATCTCAGCATGTGCCATCTGCGATGGTGAGGCAGATGGCCGCTTGAAGCCAAACACATGTGCTGCAATTTGCAGTGCAGTTGAGCTGGCAAAGTGCCTTCTCTTGGTGTGCTCATGGGCTGCACATGTAACTGGTCTTTCTTGATTGTACAGGTGCCAGCCCTCTGTTCAAGAAGAAACCAGTGGCTGTGGTAGGCGGCGGCGATTCGGCAGTGGAGGAGGCAGTTTACCTCACCAAGTATGCATCACACGTGAGTGCCCTGCACACAGCACCGGTGGCCTGCAGTGGGTGGGGGCACAGGGATATGCCCTGCCGTGGCATGCAACATCACTGCTGGTACGTTGGTGCTCAGATCTCACTCGTGTGTGTACGCGCGCGTGTATATCTTTGCCTGAGGCGCACGGCATGGTCGCTTGGGCGCTTGTGTGCATATGCAGGTGCATTTGCTGGTGCGCGGCGACAAGCTGCGTGCATCCAAGGCCATGGCAGACCGTGCGCTTGACAACCCCATGATCACTGTGCACTTCAACACCAACGTGGAGGACGCAGTAGGCAATGGTGTGCTTGCGGGCCTCAACCTGGTCAACAACACGACAGGTGGGTGCAGGCGTCGAGGCTTGTACATACATGGCATGCAATGGTGGCGGCAAGAGCAGGTTCCAAGATCATCGGTGTGGTTGTGTATTTGGGGCCCAGCCGGTGTGTTGCACCCAAGCACTGTGGCTGCCGCCTGCTGTGCTGCGGTTGCAGGCGAGAAATCGACGCTGGACGTGGCGGGCTTGTTCTATGGCATTGGCCACACACCCAACTCTAAGCTCATCAGCGGGCATGTGGAGCTGGATGAGAAGGGGTATGTCAAGGTCAGGCATGGTGTGGCCACTTCCCTTGAGGGCGTGTTTGCAGCGGGCGATCTGCACGACTCAGAGTGGCGCCAGGTGAGTGCCTGCAGCTGATGGCATGCAGCTATGCGCCGCATTTCGAGGCAGCCACACCCTTCAGGCACGGCTGGTTTGAGGAGCATATCGAGTGTGGGAGTGCATGGGGTTGTTGTGTGTGGTTTGGGAGGGTGGAGCGGGGGTTTTCTGGAGGGGCTGACGTGTGGAGGCTCCGGACAGGGGCTAGCACTTGAGCTCCCAATCAGTTGCTGTGGTGACGCACGTTGGGAAGCACAAGTATCAACAGGCAAATCTGTGCTTTGCTATTCACAGGCGATCACTGCTGCGGGCAGTGGCTGCATGGCCGCTCTATCAGTTGAGCGCTACCTGACAGCAAATGGACTAGTGCAGGAGTTCAAGAGCGCAGCCACGTCATCCGTTGGTGCGTGCTGGTGGTGTGCGCTGGGTGTGGGGTGGCTCAATGGGCATGCTCCAGGTTGGCACGTGCAAGCAACTCCATACCCATGATGGTGGTTGTGGCTGCTGCATGAGCTGGCTATTGCAGCAGTTTGTTTCAGCAGTCGGCTGCAGCTGTTGGTTGACATTTTGAGTTCGAGGAATGCTCCCCTTTGGCCTTGCCAACTCCCCAGCAACATTCCAGGCCATGAGGAGTAGGTGCACCCTTGCTGCTGTGATGGCACCTGCAGACGAGCACCATGCGCCTACGGCTGATGAGGCATCCACCTCCCAGCATGCGGCCTCACCATCGGACGAGGCCAACTTTGATGTCAACCAGGACAAGCACAAGGGCCAGTACGCACTGCGCCGCCTGTACCATGAAAGCAACCGCCTCATCTGTGTGCTGTACACCGCGCCATCATGCGGCCCGTGCAGGTGCGTCCGGCCGATGGTTGGGTGCCGTGGAAATGCCTATGCCATGGGGATGCCTGTGTTATGCCTAGCCAAACCTGCCTGACGCCTGGTCATGCATTCAAGAGGCGAGGGAGGGGTGTATCGTGTATGTGGGACAGGGATGCTAACTTAGATGTGCCCGCCGGCCACCCGGCTGCTGTGTGTGCATGCAGGTCGCTTAAGCCCATCTTCAACAGCGTGGTGGATGAGCACGCGGGGCGGATACACTACGTGGAGGTTGACATTGAGGCCGACCCAGAGATTGCTGAGGCAGCGGGTGTGATGGGCACCCCTACCGTGCAGTTCTTCAAGGACAAGGAGATGCTGCAAATGGTGCCAGGCGTGAAACAGAAGCGCGAGTACCGTGAGCTCATCAGCAGCCACATGTAAAGCGCGGTCGGTGCAGGTCTGGTGGTTTTTGCCCTCGGGCTTGGGGAGTGGCTACAGTGGCCTTGGTGTATTAGGTTTCTAAAGAGCGCCAGATGCATGCTCAGCCATGTGTGTCAGCATTTTGTGCGGGGCCGGCTGTGCCATGCAGAGCAGGTTTGTGTGACCAGCTGTGCTGCAGCAGGTGGGCTGGTGATGTTGGTTGTCCCTTGAAAGACAGGGGGGGCGCAAGTCGACTTTTCAGCTGGTGGAGCACACAAGGGCAATGCCAAGCTTTTCGACATGACCGCCCTGTTAACATGGCCAATATCATTGTACATGCAAGGTGATGTGGGAAGTAGTGGTCCCCATCAGCATCATCGCGGCTCCATATTCTTGGCATTTCCCGTTTTTGTGGATTTGGAGACGACTGAGTGAGCTGAGGTCTGGAGATGACAGGTGATATGAGCGATGTGAGAGAGCAACAAGGATCGGGTCCATTTTTCACCTTTGGACGAAAACCAGGAGCACGTCAATTCTTGTGAGTGTACTGAGCGAGATGCGGTTGATTGAGCGGTTGAAGGGGGTTGTGGCCAGGTTGTAAGCCGACAACTGAAACGTACATCCCCACACTATCACATTCGATTGTTGTTCATGCCGCAGCCACTGTGATCTTCAGGGTTTTGCTGCTCACATCCAGCTTGGCCTTGCAGCTCCCAGGATCCCCAGGCCGCGGCAGCTGTACGTCTATCGTAACGGCAGTGCTGGGCACAGTGAGCCTGATGACGCTGGCGCCCACAAACTCAAGGTCCACGTCACATGGTGCTGAGCACACGTCCGGCACGCACACGTGCACCTGGATCATGGCCTGGCCCCCGCGCTCGAGCTCCTCAACCTGCAGTCACACCAGTGTGCAGCCAGTGGGCATGTCAAGGCATGTGATCAAAACACAGCGTCAAGAACCAGCGTGCTCACATGGTACAACTGAAACTGAGCACAGGAGGTCTCCTCGGCAGAGTGGTAACAAGCAAATACCTTCAAGACCTTCAGCTTGGCACTTGGCTCGTGGGTGCTGGAGAGCTCCTGGATCATCTTCTTGCTGCTGGGTTGGCTGGAGGGCACCCCTGCTTGCTTTTTGGTGCTGACTTCACTGGCGAGCTCCCTGATGACTGCTGGTCGGCTCTCATCCATCTGGACAGGCAGTGGCACTAGTTTACTGGCATGAACCTGCAAACGCGCAATAACCAGTGGAATGTTGGCATGCAGGTTAGCATGTGTACATTCCATCATGCATGTTGAGCGCCCCCACCCCCCCCCCCCCAAAAAAAAAAAGCTGG
>BDCZ01000732.1:10560-21506 GCA_001662365.1 Chlamydomonas applanata
GGCCTGCACCCCACATTCCCTCCCATAACCTCACAACACCAAGTCAGGCGCAGCGACCCCACAGCAATCAGGGGCCCCCCTTGAAATCGATTGCAATCGCTGTTTGTCTGCCTCAATGTGTGAGCGCGCAGTGAGGGTGGTCATTTTGTGTTTGGGCGTCACAGATGCGATGCCAATTTTCCCACAAGGCTGCAAATTGAAGCACCATATTGTAGCTGTTTATGCGTGCGTGCATGGCTTGGATGAAACCACTGCAGAACCCTTCAAACGAGTTTCCCAAACGCGCGATGGAGCATATCAGCGACAATTTTTGTTGTTGTTACTGAACATTTCAACACTTCTGGAACACCAGCTCTGATTGTCAGCCATGGTTCAACCAGAGTCGAATTCAGAGGAGCGATCTGGCATGCTGCATGGTCAGATGAGCTCCAAGAGCTACCCCTCAAGAAGTTGGTCTCTGTTTGGCTTTGGCGCTGGCGGGTATGGCGCGCAGGACGTCTTCGCCGTGGCAAAGCAGACAGGCGGCAAGGATTTCCACGTCCTGGAGATGGAGTCGGCGCCGGGTGTGTGCATCCCTCTCTCATCACATGACCACCCTGCGCAACCACATGCACAGCATCGCGCGCCATGCTGCATGTGGTGCCTGCTGCATGCATGAACAGCTGCGCACCGCAGCTGCGCTGGTGCGATGGCCCTGTACCTCCCTTGTTGGCTGCCAACGCCAAAGCCCCTGACCAGACAACTCCAGACAACGCCATTGTCCACGGGTCATGCCTTTGGCCATGATGGCCCTCCCATTGGTGGCACATGGGCACTGCCCCTCCACCATTGTTCAAGTGCCCACCAACATCCATGCCCATGTGCTCGTCTTATCACAGATGCTGGCAGTGCCGGGGCGCGCAAGCGTTTCTGTCCTGAGGAGAAGGCTGGCTGGCTCTCGAGGATCTACTTCATCTATGTCAACTCCCTGATATCCATGGGTGGGTGCAGCTACAATTGAGCTGTATACAAATGAGCTATGTATGCTGGGTGGCAGGGTGGATGGTATTCATACATGGGGTGGGTGGGTGACACATTGTGGTGGTACATCTGGGTGGTGTATCTGTTGGTGGGTGGAGCTATATATCATACATAGGCACGGTGTGTGTTTTCTCAGTTCATCAGCTTGTCTTCACGGCACAGCGATGGCAGGCTCTCCAGCAGCATGCTGCTCTTCACAGCGCGGGCAAGCTTTGGTCGATGTAACAGGGCCAAGCCCGGTAGCAACAGTGACAGCTGGCTAGCCTGTATGTGGATGAATGAGGAGTCGCGTGTTGTGTGGGACTCGTGGGGGCATGTGACATGTAACCATGTGGGCATGTGGTGCGTGCATGCGTTATGAATCTTAATTTGTGTCCTTGCCTATTTGTGCCTCATGCACCGTTGCTGGTGCTAACCACGTGTACTGCGATGCGTACTGCCATCCACCGCGGCGGCATCCAGAACCACCCCATGTGTGTACTGCCCGTGATTTGTACCGCCTGTACTGTTCAGGTGCGCGCAAGCATCTGGAGCAGGACGACCTGTGGGACGTGGCAAAGGAAAATGAGTCTGCACGCGTGTACCGCCGTTTCCATGCCAACATGATGAGCACTGTAGACCCGGTCACGGCGCCCAACGTGCGTACTGCAGCAGTAGCAGCAGTGCAGTGTACCACAGCAGTACTGCTCATTGCTGTGGCAGTGCAGGGCCGCTCGTGCAGCTGTTATGCGTCCAGTGCCTGCTTGCCTCTTCTTCACACACTCCCTCACCCTTTCACACACTCCCTCACTCGCCCTCTCACTCCCCGTCGCTATCTCTGCTCGCACGCTCCCTTTTCTCACACGCGCTCTCACTGACTGCCCTCTCGCTTCCACGCGCACGCGCACTAACATGCACGCGCACTAACACGCACGCGTGCAAGCACGCGCGCGCGCAGGGCGTGGTGTGGAAGGCGGTCTGGCGCACGCACGGCACGCTGTTCATCTGGACGGGCGTGCTCAAGTTTGTGCACGACCTCATCATGTTCATGCCGCCCTTCATCCTGGAGCGGCTGCTGCACCACATGGCGACGGGCGGGTCAAGGAGTGAGTGATGCACGTGTGCCCCAGCTGAAGAGTGCCCAGCTGCGTCGTGTGCCCAGCTGTGTCGTGTGCCCGAGTGAAGAATACCCAGCTGTGTCGTGTGCCCAGCTGCATTGTGTGCGCAGCTGTGCGCCCGGCTGAAGAATGCCCAGCTGCGTGCCTCATGTCTGCAGCCCCTGGCACCCTGACACCCTGATACCCTGAAACCCTCGGCGACACCCTGCCACCCTGCCACCCTGAACCCTAAACCCTAAACACTGAACCCTAAACCATGAACCCTAAACCCTGATACCCTGAACCCCCAAAACACTGAAACCCCAACCCCTGAACCCGCAGGCGGGTCCTTTGGGCTGGCGTGCGCGATGTTGGCAGTGTCGGCGGCGGAGAACCTCACCATCAACGCGTACTTGTGGGTGGTGTGATGGGCGGTACAGTCACACGCTGCGGCCACCGCCGGCTGCTTGGGTTGTACTGCCGCTGGAGGGTGCTGTACTGTACCGCATGGCACGCACGCATGCATGCATGCATACATGCATGCGCACCTGGCGAGCGTAGCATGCAGTTGCGCTGGTGCTGCCCCTCGGCCCCCTCCTTCTGCTGCCTATGTGCTTGAGTGAGATAAGGCTGTGAGAGCTCCTGACAGGCTGATGACTCCACAACTGTCACCTGTACCGCAGCCACCTGCTGTACCGCATGTCGCTGCACATGAAGTCCAACATGATCAACATGCTGTACGACAAGAGCCTGCGCATCACAGTGGGTGCTGGACAACTGGTGCATGAGCTGCCACTGCTATGCCATTTATCATTTCTTACCTGATTTTCTATCTATTACTATCAGTCACCATGTATTTGAACCAACACTACCAGTAGTAGACGATGCTCTGGGCAGGCTGGGAACTGAAAGCCATTGGGAACAGACCTTGTAGCTCCAGGTGTTGCAGTATAAGCGTTGCAGAATAGGTTGCAGGGTGTTAAGATCTGCCTCAGCCATAAGCCCCTGCATTACAGACCCCTGCACTGACATCCGTCATCACAACGCACCAGCCCTCACTCTTTTCCCCCCTCGCAGGGCTCTGTGAAGAGTGAGATGGGCGTGGGGGCGATCGTCAACCTGCAGTCCAATGACGCGTCCAAGCTGTGGAACATGCCGCTGTACTTGCACATCGTGTGGAATGGGCCCTTTCAGGTGCGTGGGGGCCTCCACTTGGGTGTGAGACTCTGGATTGCTTGTGGAGAAAGATGGGGTGTGAGACTGTGGATTGCTTGTGGAAAAGGATTGGGTGTGGAACCGGGCAAAAGATGCAAGCAGAGGTCAGGCTCAGGTGGAGTTCAGGGCAAAATTGCGCAGCATTGATATCAAACGTTAGGGGAAGGCACAGGCACGGCTGGGCAAACAATTGGAACACGCGTGAGGCGCCCGTATGCTCGGAAGCCCCTCCCTGCTGCGTCTTCTGCTTTGCTGTGCTTTTGTTGCTAAAGCTCCCTGTATCGCTGCTGTACCGCTGTCATACTGCATTTATACCACATACTGCTGCCGTACCGCTGCTGTACCACAGATCTTCATTGTGATGGCGATGTTGGTGCGCATCATGCGCTGGGCGCCGGCGATGGCAGGCCTGGTGGTGACGATCATCATGATTCCCCTGTCAACTGTCCTGGGAAAGTACCTGGGAACTGCCCGGCGGGCCCAGGTGAAGCAGACAGACGCGCGCGTCAAGCTGGCCACAGAGATCATCACGGGCATCAAGGTGTGAGGCACAGCGGCGCCGCATGTGTGTCTGTCTGTGTCTGCATATCTGACCAGCGTGTCTGCGTGTCTGACCAGCGTGTCTGCGTGTCTGACCAGCATGCCTGCATGTCTGACCAGCGTGGCTGCGTGTCTGACCAGCGTGGCTGCCGCATGCCTCTTCAGTGGGGTGTGGCGAGCCGTAGGCTGTGCGTGAAGGGTGGGTTTGGGCACGGGCGGCTGCAAGGCATATGGCTGCGCAGGGTTCAGGGGCGCAGGGCTCGTTCATCAGCATAGTATTAGAACTGACGGGGCATGGATGTGGTGTGTGATGGTGGTGGTGGCTAGGGGCCCTTGTGTACGGCGGTAGCCCCTATCCTAGATGCTGTGGGTTCTGATCTGCTCAAGATTTTGTGTTTAGGGTTCCGGGTTCTACCCTGGCGTTGACTGTTTTTTTGTTTTTGACTGTGTGACCGCGGTGCCTGCGCCGGCTCTGACCGTGCTGGTTTTCACGTGTCAGCACCGCCTTGCTGGGCCCTCAACCACGGTGTTGGAAGTCAGTCTTCAACACTGTCTTGACTGGGCTCTCAACCCCCTCTCAACCCCCTCAACTCCCTTGCAGAACTCTCACCCCCCGCGACACCTGCTGTATTTCGTTCGCGGGTGTTTGATTGCACGCAACCGAACATCCGCGAACGGACCACTGCAGGTGTCAGGGGCAGGGTGAAGAGTTTAGGGTTTGGTGCACTGCGAGTGCAGCTGGACGGGGTTTAGGGCTGCAGGGTTTATGGTTTTGGGTGCCGTGTGTGACCGCGCGTTTGGATTCGAAATGTGTTTGAGCCGCAGGCCATCAAGCTGTACGCATGGGAGGACGCGTACATGGAGCGCATCGCCAAGCTGCGCGATGCAGAGCTCAAGGTATGATACCGTGTATCGCCACAGGGTAATACCTAGGGGTCAGGACTTGATCAGACTTACTACGGTAGATGATGTATAGCATACTGCCACCTGGAGCCCACACCATGCTGCAGCCCCACCGCGGCTGGGCAGCTCCAATCCCTCTCCAGCCCTGCCCTCCCAAACCCTAAGCCCTAAGCCCTGAAACCTTGAAACCCTGACTGACCCTGAGGCTCGCACCCTACGTATACCCCATACCCTAAAACCCTGCATCCTGCCCCTGACCCCCTGAACCCCAACGCCTGCCCCCCCGCCCCGCAGCACATCCGCTTCACGCAGCTGCTGTCATCACTCAACTCGGCGCTGTTCCAGTCGGGGCCCGTGCTGGTGGCGCTCGCAGCGTTCGGCGTGCACACCGCCATGTGCGTGGCCGCGTGCACCGCTGTAGATATGTGATTTTATGTGCTGGAGTTGTGTGGCCCTCGTGCCCCATACCTTGCGTCCTGCCTTGTGCTGTGTGTGCGTTGTACACCGTACGTCCTCGGCTCGTGCGCTGCTGCATGGCCTTGTATACCGTGTGTCTGTTGTTCCCAGCCCTCGACAAAGGTCTGTGCACGTGCCCCCCTGCCCGCTGCTGGCTGTCTGTGCCTGATGCCTGGACCTGCAGGGGCTACAACCTGACCGCGGCCGTTGCGTTCCCCGCGCTGTCGCTCTTCAACCTCCTGCGCTTCCCCATCATCATGTTCCCCTCGCAGGTGGGTGTAAACTGAGGTGTGAACCGTGGTGTGAACTGTGGTGTGAACTGTGGTGTGAACTGTGGTGTTTCAGGGGCCGTTTTCAGGGGTTGGCCGTGGATTTGTATTGCTGGGGGTTGGGTGGCGCGTGCCCACCGTTGCCCAATTCGGAACACACACCGACATCCGCACACCGCCACTCGTGAGGACCCCTTGCAAACATCCCTCTATAATAAACAGACGATTCCTGATTCCCCTCCCTCGCCGCTGCGTCATTGCACGCAGGTCATGAACATGATCCACGCGCGCGTGGGACTGCAGCGCATCCAGCGCTTCATGGATGCCGACGAAATGACGGGGCGTGGGGCCGCGAGCGCCAACCCCTTTGATGCTGCGCCCACGGCCGCCGCCACGGTGCTGCCCACTTCTAATGGTACCGGCTCGCACCATGCACCGGGCATGGGGCCGGCTGCAGGGGCCCACCGGGGGCATGGAGGCCATCACCATGAGCAAGAGGAGGAGGCAGATGATAAGCCCCTGCTGTCAAAGCGGCCTAATGGGGTGTCCAGTGATGTGGGCTTGGATACTACGGGGGTGTCTGTGGTGGTTGAGGATGAGCAGGCGGGGGCTCACACGGCCACTGCGGTGGGCGGCCGCCGGATCGCACACAAGGGGCGTGGGGGGAGGAAGAAGACGGTCGCTGTAGGAGACGCAGGGCCCCTTGCCCTAGAGGACGGAGCTGAGGAGGAAGAGGAGGAGGAGGACGAGGAGTGGTGGGATGGGGAGACTGACTATTGGGACGCCGTCATTCAGGTGGAGCACGGCACTTTTGCGTGGGACAAAAAGGGGAAGAGTGCCCCCAAGAGTGAGCGGAAGAGTGAGGCAGGCAAGGGCCCCATGGCCGGGGGAGGGAAGCTCAATGGCCCAGCAGCAGCAGGCGGCAAGAAGGAGGAGGGAAAGAGTGAGGGCGGCGGCGCGGGGAAGAGTGACCCAGTGATCCATGACCTGGACCTGGAGGTGTACCGCGGCCAGCTGGTCATGATCGTGGGCGAGGTACGGCAGTACAGCGGTACAGGCCATGCAGTACCGTAGTGCCTGCGTGCCGTGGAAGCATACAGTACGCCATGGCACCTTGACCCCTGCTCCCTGGTGTCTCAAGTATGGTTTAGGCAGGGTTGGGGCGAGTTTGCTTGCGAGTGCGCATGCACGTATGCCCTTGACTGTCAGCTGTGGACCTTGAACTCTGAGCCAAGGGCCCTGACCCCTGAACCGTGTTCATTTTGTGTTTTGTTCTTTATTTTGTTCTTTATTTTTGTTTTGCATCCCACAGGTGGGCTCTGGCAAGTCATCCCTCCTGGCGGCGGTGCTGGGTGAGATGGCGCGGCTGAGCGGGAGCGTGAGCGTGAAGGGCAGCGTGGCATACACGGCGCAGGACCCGTGGATCCAGAACTCGACGCTGCGCGCCAACGTGCTCATGGGCAGCGAGTTGGACGAGGTGGGCGGGGGCCTTGCGGCGCATGCATAATGCATGGGATCATGATCTGTCGTGTACAGAATTCCATCTGGCGTTTGTTTCCAGATTCGGTACCGATTGATTTGCTACCGATTGATACCGACACCGATGTTGTTTGTGTTTCTGTGGGCCAACACCACGCATCTCTGCCTGATCTGGGGCGCATGCGCACGTGATCTGAAGTACATTATGTGTACTGCCCGCTGTGTAGGAGCACTACACGAGCGTGCTGGCGGCGTGCGCGCTGGGGCCTGACCTGGAGCTGCTGCCTGCGGGGGACAACACAGAGATCGGGGAGAAGGGCGTCAACCTGTGTGTGCCGGTTTCTGTTCCTGATAGAATGAATTGAGTATTGTTCCTAATAGAATTAATTGAGGAATTGTTCCTAATAGAATGAATTGAGTAACCTTCCACGAACCCTGAGCCCTTTTTTTGCCGCAGTCGGTTCCATGCCGCTGTGTATGGAAACGGGCCGGCCTGCGTGGGCAGCCTCTATATGCTTTGATGCTCTGGTGCAGGGGGATGGGACATCGAGCATACCTATGTATCACCTGATACATACCTATTTACACTCATAAGTACATTTATAAGTATCGCATGTAGTTCATATACAAGTATAGGTCTGAGTATAGGTATGCCAATGTATTTTTTGCCGCAGGTCTGGCGGGCAGAAGCATCGCGTGGCGCTCGCGCGCGCCGTGTACGCGGACGCCGACGTGTACCTCCTGGACGACCCGCTGTCTGCAGTGGATGCCCACGTGGGCCGCCACCTGTTTGACTCGTGCATCTGCGGCATGCTCGCGGGCCGCACGCGGCTGCTGGTCACGCACCAGCTGCAGGTGCGCGCGCGCGTGGTGTGTGCGTGTGTGTGTGTGTCGTGTGTGTGTGTGTGTGTCGTGTGTGTGTGTGTGTGTGTTGGTTACGTCGTGCGGTAAGGATTCATGCGCAGTGTGTGTTGGTTACGTCGTGCGGTGAGGATTCATGCGCTGTGTGTGTTGGTTGCATTGTGCACACATCATCGCGCATGGTGCTGGTGTGCGTGCGTGCGCGGCGCGGCGCGCGCACATGCGTGCGTGTGCGTGTGCGTGTGTGTTACATCGTACACGTGCATGCGGCAAGGATTCATGTACCCCCATGCGTGTGAGCGAGCAGGCCAGCGGCTGCCTGTAGCCAGCGCTCGTGCCACACATCGTGCGAGAACCACGTGTCCTTTGATCCCTCGAGGCAGTCGCCGCGTGGCCCCACCCATTGCTTCTGTACCGCTGCCCACCTGGCTGCCCACTGTACTGCTGTACCGCCCGTGGTACTGCCCGCAGTACCTGCCATCCGCTGACGTCGTTATCGTGATGTCAGGCGGCCGCATCACTGAGATGGGATCGTACACGGACCTGGTGGAGGCGGGGGTGGACCTCACACAGGTGTGTTTTTATAGCCATCATTTGTGTGATGTATTCCATCGGTAGCTCATGGTGTTTACCCTTATTTATCTGCTTATTTACCGTTCATGGTCACATGTAACTGCAACCATTTACTACAACCTCGTGTGAACTGCAACTGCCGTTGCGTAGTACGGGATCTGCAACACTGACGCTGCCCGTGCTGCGCGCGTGCTGTGCATGCTGCGCGCGTGCTGCGTGGCCTCCTGGCCGGGCTGCAGGTCGTGAAGAAGGGTGCTGAGGAGGGGGCGGCTGTGCCGGAGCTGGGCTCAAAGGCCGGGACGGCTGATGGCCGGAACGCGACCGGCCTGAGCCGTGGGAAAACCCTGTCCCGCTCGCGTCAGTCCCTGCGGGTGCCCTCCCTAGCAGACGTGAAGGAAGAGGAGGAGGAGGAGGAGGGGACGGGGAGGGGGAGGGGACCAGAGGGAGGGGGTGGGGCTTCAGGGGTTGGCAGTCCCAGGCGGTCCGAGCACAGCGCCAGTTCGTTGGCGAGTGGGAGGCCGGGGCTGGGCAAGCTGGGGAGCATGCGGATGGTGCGGCCGCTACAGCCGAGCCGGATGCTGTCGATGGGCGCGGTGCTGATGCGGCGGCAGGACTCGATGCGCAGGCTCGCGCCGGTGCAGGACGCGCTGCGGCGCACGATGACGCGCAAGGAGCAGGACGGACGCATCACCAAGGCGCGTGCTGTTGCGTGCTTTCTGTCCAAACAGATGCTGATGCGCCGTTCATGTACAGAGTACATCTGAACATAGTGTTTCTATATATTTTTTATCTATAGTATATATAGGTCAGTATATATATATATTTCTGTATAAATACTATATATATATATATTGATCAGTCCCCGCTCCCTTTCCCCACGGTTGAGAGGCGTGCCGCTTGGTCACCTGGGGGGGGGGGATGTGGCAGGTGTGGCGGGTGGGCCCAACCCTTCTTTTGGTGAGCTGTGTTGCTAGGATCTGTGTTCACCCAACACCTCACCTCGACATGGCAGTGTGCGAGTCCTTGCCCGGCCCCGTTGCTGACCCTGGCATCGCCTGGCCCCCCTCCTGATTCTGGGGACCCTATATATATACATATATATACATATATATATATACACACATATATATATACACAAATATATATATATATATATGAACAACCCTTGCGTGGCCCCCACAGCGCTGAGCCCCTCGCCTCGGCCTTTGTGCCCGCGGCGCCAACATGTGTGCATGCCCCCTGGCGATGTGTGTGCGTGCCTTTGTAGGTGGAGGAGCGTGCGGTGGGTCAGGTGGACCGCGCCATATACCGTGCGTACCTGGGCGCGTGGATGTCTGCGTGGCGCTGGCTGCCGGCTGCAGTCATCCTGGGCGCCTTTGTGGAGCGCGGCCTGCAGGTGTGTTTATGGTTATGGTTACACAGGCTGAGGCGCAACGCACACTGGAACAGCGAACGCGGCCAAGGAAAACCGGCCTGCCTGGTGTGGTGACGGGTGTATGTGCGGGGGGTGATGGGCCCGGCTAAAATGCTGGCACAACTTGCTGACCCCTTGCCTCGATCATGAGTACCCGTTTTATTACGGTCCGTGATCTGCTTCTATCGCCCCAGACGCGTTTAATGCAAAACGCACCAGTAACAACAGTAACCCAGTAGCACCAGTAACACCAGTAACCCAGATCTTTCAATGCAAAACGCACCAGAAACGAAACACTGTGAGGACCTGGGCCGGGGAAGCACTAACCCCGCGCGGCGCGGGTGGGCCAGGACTATACACCGAGCCCTTCCCCCTCTACACACCCACACAACTATGTTTAAAACACGTGTATCCACGGAACCACTCACCCCGCGCGCAGGTGGGCCAGAACTACACGCTGTCCTGGTGGTCCAACGACACAGCCGAGTCACTCAAGCGCGGTGAATCCCCGCACACGGCGCGCTGGCTGCTGCTGTACTTTGCACTGGGCATGACGAGCATCGTGCTGCAGATGGGGCGCGCCATCATGACCATCACCGGCTCCATCTCCGCGTCCAGGTGGGTGGTTGGGGTGGTTGGTGCGGTTGAGGTGGTTGGAGTGGTTGGGGCGGTTGGGGTGGTTGGTGCAGCTGAGTGGTTAGGGTGGTAGGGGTGGCTCGGGGTTAATTGGGTGGGTGGGTTGGTTGAGTTTGTTGTTTGGGTCGATCAGCGTCTCAGGTCGTTCGGCTGTGGGTTGGTGGGTAAGTCGGCTAAGCAGTTGGATGACAGTTGGGTTGGTTTGTGTATTGGGGCCAGGGCACCCTGTTATGTGTGTGGTTAACATCGTATGCCTGATTATGGCCCATGTGGCGCATATGTATAATTCCCCTCCAGTCACCCTTTCTTCCCCATCTCCTGCTCCCCCTTTCTGCCCCGTCTCCTTGTCCCCCCCCCCAGGCAGCTGCACAACGAGCTGGTGAGCAAGGTGGTGCGGCTGCCGATGGCGTTCTACGACTCACAGCCCACCGGACGTCTGCTCAACCGGCTGACCAAGGACACGGAGAGCGTGGACGTGCAGGTGGGGGGGGGGGGGGGGGGTTT